>JAXDDW010000012.1:675000-715000 GCA_034670385.1 Hoplostethus mediterraneus | reverse complement strand
TGAGTGACAGCACCGTGTCCTTCTGGCCTTACATCGGTCCCATTGGTTTCATGAGAACTGTCACACCCATTTTGATGTTTCATTCTTTTGTTTGACTTGAAAGTTTATATACATTTCGTAACATCAGGACCCCGAGTCGTATTTAATTCTGGATAACTAATGGTCTTATTTTTTTTCATCGTCTTTCAAGGGGATGTCCTTGCTTCTTTTGCTGTGCGCTAACAAACTAACTCTCTTTGTATTGGATCTAGTCTTGGGCCCGTCGGAGCCATGACCCCCGTCTGTTTACGTCAAGCACAAAACATGGAGTCCCCGAGCAGGGATTGGTGGATGTGGTTAAAAGCACCAGGTTCAGGCAGGTGACACGTATGTGAAAATAACCATTGAGGAATTCAACCCATTTCTCTCAGGAAGTGAACAGAAAAATTAGAATTTAGCACACAAATGTTTAAGGATGAATCATTTGTTCATAGGTTTCACTCTCCCCCCTGTTGTCTCCCACCCATGATATATAGACACTAAACTATATCTAACATCACATATTTTTGGGAATCCCTGATCTAGAATCAGCTGAACTCCTTCAATCAATAACTTGATAACTAACTCCTCCTTTAGCAGTGATGACTTCTCCGACGTCTCCAAGCTCCACTGATCAGTCTCTTCATCATTTTCTCCCACTCCTCCTCACAGACCTCAACCAGCTCAGTGAGGTTTGAGGTCTCACATGAACAGCTGCTTCAGGTCCTGACAGAACATCTCAGTTGGATGTAGGTCAGGACTTTGACTTCAATCCAAAACACTAAACCAGAGTCATTCTGTGGTAGATTTTCTTGAATGTTGGGGATCATCGCTCAGAAATTTGCTCTGGTTGCTTTAATGATGTCAAGTCGTCCAGGTCCAGAGGAAGAACAACAACCCCACACCATGACACTCCCACCACCATGCGTGACCACAGGGATGTATGGATATTTTGGTTGTGTGCAGTTTTGGGTTGTGCGACCAAACAGTTCAATTTTGGATTCATTTGACCAGAGAACAGATTTCTAGAAGCCTTAAGGATTGTTGTACGTTTTGAAGGTTACATCCTCCATATGAAATACACTCCACGAGTTACAAATTGCAGTTTTGTCCCACACTGCAGACATTTTCAAGGCACAAACTCAATGCACTCTCCACCAGGCTATATATAAGACTGTTTACTGTGTTACAGTATCCTAGATTTGGAAACAAGACTCTGCACTTTCACTTTTTTTTTTAACTTACAACCACAATCTCCTTCTACTGTTGGTCAGATGCAGAGTGAGTGGGTCGAGGTAGACGTGGTTTGAGGGGTCGGTGTGGGCGAGGGTCGAGGGGCCGTCCAGTGTTTGGTTAAGGCCAGATGGTAGGAGAATGGCGTCTGCAGCCCGTGGTCTGTGTGCTCTGTGCCGAGGGCCGGGAGGAATGCTTATCTTTTCTTTGCTCTCTCGGTGAGTGGAGACGCAGAGGGCCGCGGTACAATAGTGGATTAGGTCCCACATTCCCTTTTTAATCTCTCTATTCTCACCTTCAGCTGTTCACCCTCAGGCCTCTGCTCCTCTACCTCCCACTGCCTGTCTGTTGACGTTGGGCTCGCATACAGTACACACACACACACACGCGCGCGCACACACACGCACACACACACGCACACACACATACAGTACATATGCACAGCAACTATAACCCCATCAGCCACATGCTCTCAAACTATGGAACTGAGCAGAACGCACTGAAGACGTCTGAATCAACCGTTTGCTACACGTTGCATTTTTTAATAAAATGGACTCGTATCTATAAAATCTATCTATCTATAAAATAATTGCCCCACCCTTACTTTTCTGATAGTGTACAGGTCTTAAACTATGGCATTATAGGAGAGGAACTGAATAGCAATTATTTTCCATTCTGTGTCAGCTAATGTTGGGAACATTTCATCCTGTCTGAAGACAAAAACAAAGAAATGCACTTGGCAATATTTTAACACACCAACTAATGGCCATACAACCACACACCTTATACACGGATGCGACAGTGTGAAGTTCGTGGGAGTTCTGGGAGTGTCCAAAACCATTTCTGAACTGTTGTGCAATGAGATTGAATCATTCGTCAATCCTACCACACCAAGCTATTTATTAAAAAATAATAATACAATTAAATAATAGCAATGGAAATCAAAGTTTCAGCACATCATTTCTTAAAAAAAACAGACAACAGTCTACCGTTTCCATTCCGCCTTTCTAATTTGATATATCATGAGTGGCATAATGGATGGAGACCCAGCTTATGTCCCTCAAATCCCTCAAACTTTGTTTCACCAGGTGGCCCTACTCCAGAGAGGGAAGGGGCTCCACTGGTGCAGAGGGACAGGGGACTCTGGGGCCCCACTCCAAACCAGAAAGGCTTTTTCTGGGGACTAGGTTAAAAGCAGGCCGACCCCGACCCCTGGGTGAACCATAGGCTACAATAAAGCTCCTTCCATCTCCCCTTTATAGGAGCCCCCCCCCCCCCAACTGCACCCAGCACTGCTCCACCACTGAAAGGGTCCCTGCTCTCCTCTTTTCTCCCCTTGTTTCTTCTCCTCCATCCTAACTTCCCTGATTTTCTATGAGGGGTTAGATCTGCAGAGCACTCTCAGGAACCGGATAGACCGTGGACATGCAGGTGCAGGAGATTTGGTTCCAACAACTGGATGGTACAGGAGGAGGTGGGTTGCAAGGCATCAAGTGGTGGAGGGCAGGAAGGGAAGATCGAGCCTGCAAGAGAGAGGCGAGGGAGCATAGGGTGGATGATTTAAAGTATTTAAGGTATTTAGGTTTATGGGCCATTGATACATTAAACCATTTCTTTATCCATCGCAAATCAAATGCAGCTCAGTCAGCTGTCAGACTCTTCACTCCTCTATACCTGTGCAATGTCAGTTTGCAACACTTGAGAAAAACAACTTTTCTTTATTGCTCAGTATCTACTTGAAAACAGGATGTACAATTCTACTATGAAAATGTAACTTGAATTATCAATCTTCCCACCTTTGCTGCAAATTTGAACTACCACTATTATTTACCACTATGCTCTTCTTGTTTTCAGAAAGAACGATGTCGTCAACATGACTGAAATGAATGAATGAATAAAATCTGTTCCTGTGTTACAATCAAAAAGCATAAAGTTTGAATCTAGTCTGGTCTCTGGTAGGTATTGGTACCAGGCTTAGAATATAAACCTCATGATGAGATGAAAACCTCATGTCTCCTGTCTTCAAAAAGAGGTTATTTGTACCTCAATAGATGGAACAGGGCATTAACATTGCCAGGGTTAATGGTTTGAATTTGAATGGTGTTATGGAGAAAAGTGCCCACCGAATGGCTCATCTTAAATTAGGGCTACAACATATACAGTATGCACAACATGGAGGAATGTAGAGGATAAAGGTTGTGGAGGACAAAAGAAGAACTGGGGAACAAAGGGAGGAGGAAGAGGAGGGAATGCCTGCTAGGGCTAATTAGAGTGATAATAGGGCGCCAGAGCGTGCAGAGGCAACTGGAAGGGGTTGGCGTGATGAGAAGGGTAGTAGAAGGAGAGGAAGGAGGGGATGGGGGGGAGTGAGAGGGAGGAGAGTGGTGGGAATAGGGCCCGGGCCTTCCCCACTCTGGGGGAATGCTGGGTAATGGAGGGTGGCTCACTCTTTAGACTCAAAGTCACTAGAGCGGGCCAGTGAAATATCCCATGAACCTGAGTACGGTCTCCTCAACAAAAACACATGTACTGTCAGGAAATAGAAACCATCTTTGACTTCCATCACACTGCTACTCATGCAGACATAAGCAGTGTGTATAACAAGCTACGGTCCCTCCATGTCCATTCTAGTTGCAGCAGGTCTATGGCCGTGGACCCCCTTGGGAGGTCCTGTGTCGTTGGGAACTCTCGTCTCTCGTTAGCCACTACATGGCTCCGGTCTTTGATCAGCTCAGCTGACTCCTAAGATCAGCTTAGTGCTGCAGGGGTCTGGAAAATCTGGGGAGAGGGAGCGAGACGAGAGGTGGGGAGAGGGAATGGTGGAGGGCACCCGCTGAACCATGACTCTTTCGGTGAGGGGTTTGGAGAGGGATGGAAGAGGAGCAAAAGATGGAGAGACAGGAGGGGGATATCAGGTGGGCCGGGGGATAAGTGGGTTTGAGGGTCAACGGGTGGAGAGCAGGGAAACTGGGGATGGAAAAAGGGAGGGACTCCTTCCATCCTTCCCATGACGTCCAGGCACTCACATGCTTCGTGACCACCATCGCCACGAGGAGCTGACCTAACGGCTGAGCTGAAGCCAGGCATGAAACGGAGGTCGACTATAGCGAGTTTAGAAAACACTGGGATAAAAAAGTTCACAGAAAGCACTGCCTCTCTGTGTCATCAGGCGTCCCAGACCAGAACATTCTTGGAAAGTGCTCCCATAGATTTCACAAAGCACATTTCAGATGCCTCCCAAAATGACACAATTGAGGCAATTAGGGCATCAGTCAACAACGGTAACCTCGCCAGCCATTCAAATCCCAAAATGTGGATTCCTCAATGTTGTTTTGTAAATCTCGCAGCACTTGATGGTGCTCTCCACATTAGGGAAGAGAAGCACTGCTCCACTTCCTAACGAGCAGAGCCAACAGTCTCTTCAGGGGTACTTGAGCTTGACCAGAGGAGCTCTCAGACATACATTATTCATCTCCGTGCTTAGTTAGCATTCACTCGGATGCGACCTTCTCCTGTGGGCTCTGTCGGGGTGAAAAACATTAACAGGAGAGGCTTGATGTAAAAGTGATCGAGGAGCATGCCACAGTATTGGGGAATAGCCTAAACTTACACTGTATGGCCAAAAGTCAGTGGACCCCCCCTACTAATTATTGGGTTCAGGTGTTCCTCAGGGTTTGGGCTTGGCTCCTTTGTCCCAGTGAAGGTAATCTTAATGCTACAAGATACCAAGACATTTTAGCCAATTGGGCGCTTCCAACATTGTGGCAGTTTGAGCCCCTGTGCACAAAGCGAGGTCCATAAAGACATGGTTAGACCAGTTTGGTGTGGAGGAACTCGACTGGCCTGCACAGAGCCCTGACCTCAACCCCACTGAACACCTTTGGGAGAACGCCGACTGCGAGCCAGGCCTTCTCGTCCAACATCACTGCCTGACCTCAAAAATGCTCTTTTGGCTGAATGGGCACAAATTCCTACAGACACTCTCCAAAAGCTTGTGGAAAGCCTTCCCAGAAGAGCCACAAAGGGTCCAACTCCATATTAATGCCCATGGTTTTAGAATGGGATGTCCAGCAAGCTCATATAGGTGTGACTGTCAGGTGTCCACTGACTTTCGGCCATATAGTGTAACTTGTGTATGAACATTTACAGCTCAGTTAATATCAATCATCCTATCTTAAAGATGAATGAATTAACCAAATCTGCTTCATATGATGCATGAAGCAACTTCACTGGATAATCTCTGTGTGTTGTTTCCCTCAACCTGCCTATGGAACTGGCCTGTTACGTTACATAATTCTCCTCCCATACTGTTTACATGTCCACATGTGCTTCACGGTAACCCTGGCAACACCGGCTAATCTGATAGGCCGCTGATGCCTTAATTGTGTGTGCGTGTGTATGAAACTGTGCTAACCACATTTACTGGTTTCCTGTTTGGGGAAAGTCGAATCAGAAAGATAAGAGCTGAGAATAGTGACTCGGCGTATCCTGACCGCCGATGGAAAAGGGGGCGGTAGCGGAAAAGCCCGCGGAGGTGATGAACTTTTTGTGAATTGCAACATTCATCAGGGTTGAGGTCATTGTCAGAAATCACTGTATCTTGATTGTCCTAGAGGTTTGGCTTCATCATTAACTGCACTTACAAATTACATTTTGACTGGGTGAAGTGGAAGGAAAACGGAAATTTACCCCAACCCTGATGCTCATGTTTTAGCCCAAAGCAACAGTGGCTCTCTACTGTCTTTTTCAAGTCTTCAAAAGCCAAATAACGTGAAAGGTGAGGGAAATCTGAATCGCCACCACAGAACGATTATGTAGAGGAGACACAACCAGAAACAAGAAGTAGCTTGACATTGAAATGGCACGGTGGAAAGTGAGGACATGGAAACCAGGGTGGCAGATGGGCGGATACATTTACCTTCAGCTACGATGACCTGGGTTCAACTCATGCGAAGACGTTTTCAACCTTAACTCTAACCTGAAGTTGTGTTAGTTGCCTAACCTGAACCTTTACCAAAATTGCCTATAACCATTAGCTAACCCTTCCATGTGATGGTGAAAACGGTGTGTCCAATTCATGCCATTGCCTCATAATCCTTTTGTGGTGTTCTGTGAAAGTGTGCTGGGCTTTGCTGACCAATCCAGTTTGTTGTTGTGATTCAAAATCCAAAAGACCTCCAGAGGCCCTGTTGAAGCCCCCACCCTCCACCCACTTTCCTGGACCTGAGCACTTGTTTTTCCTCTCTTTCATCTCTGTTTCTCCTTTCCTCTCGCTCTCAGCTGACCTCCACTCTCTGGCCACGACTCCCACGGATGTCAAGCCCCTAATTAGACGCCATAAACCTGAACGCAGCATGGCAACAATGGCACCAACCCCTGACTCTACAGCTACAGAGAGAGAGAGAGAGAGAGAGAGAGAGAGAGAGAGAGAGAGAGAGAGAGAGAGAGAGAGAGAGAGAGAGATAGTAGTAGGGAATGCTGGGTCCAGGTAACTCCCCATGTATGGATCATGGCTGCCGTCCATATATGGATAGCCACGCTGAGCCACGCTCGTGCCGGATAAGTGAGGTCACATGCATGTTCACATGTTCTGGGTTTTTTTTTAGACGTAAGGGGGTCGTTCAAGTTGAGGCGCAGGTTCAAGGTTGAATTGGGAAGGGGGGGGGGGTGTCGGGGTGGGGGGGTAAGGAGAGAAGAAAAGCACAAAAGGGTAGAACAAGAAATCATTTGAGACAAAGAAAAAAGTGAAGAGGGTTTTTGTCAGTCAGCCAAAGCAGCACAGTTCAGTAGGCTTCACTCAAATGTAAACTGGGCGAGGGGAAGGGGTGTGTGTGTGTGTGTGTGTGTGTGTTTTCTGCGGTGGGGATGTCTTGTGGTCAAGTTCTGGATGACTAGACCCAACTCACTCCCTTATAGCGCACTGAGTCTATCTGTGTGTATACTTGTGCACATGCATACTCTCTCCCTGCCTGTCTACATTTACGAGAGTTTGTTTTTGACCCCTTGAAGTGTTCGACTGTGAGAGTATAGGCATGAGAACATACTTGTTGTGTGCGGGTGGACTATATGTGAGTGTGTGTGTGTGTGTGTGTGTGTGTGTGTGTGCAGGGAGGGGGTGAGAGATGTCTCTTACAGATGTGAGAAAACGGTCATCGGAGACACGGGGGTCGTGTCGACAGTCTAATTGGCAGAAAGGAATTATTGAATTAGGCTGAAGTGAATTGAAGGTAATTGAATGAGTTGGGCTGCATGGGAGCCGATAGGGTGAGCAACTGTGGGAACCAGTCACTCTCACAGGGGTTCAGCACTCTCCACACACACAAAAACCCGGAGTGTGTCTGCATTTACAGCTCATAAGGATGTACAATCGGGTGAACTCTCTCTCTCTCTCTCTCTCTCTCGCTCTCTCTCTTCATCCTACTCCAGAGGATTCATTTGTTGAGGTTGCCATGGCGATGAGGGAGCCTTGCCTTGGCGGGCAATAATTTCCAGAGTGCCTGTCTGGGTGTGACACGTCCTTTTCAGCCTGGCATTGTTTAGATGCTGATTTACAGTGTGTTTGTTGCACTTTACCGCCGCCGCGTTCAGGGGAAGAGGTGGCTTTTAACTTTCACGGGGGCAACGCATCGACATCCGATACCTGAGGAAACGGACAGGATCGATAGAAGGACGTCCTGTTGCACCTACAGCATCTGTAGTCATCATGTGGACTGGAACAATTTTCGCAACTAAATGGGTTTCCTGTCATATTCTCGCTTTACCTTTGGTGTTTTCTGCCCTCACCTACATCTCTTTCTTTTTCTTCCCCCCCCCCTCTCTTTGAAACAGTCTCTTTTTCCCCCCAGCCAGCCCCTCCCTCTGCCCTCCCAGTGGGTGTTCCTACAACACAGGGCCACCCAATCACAGGCCAGCCCTTTATCCCATCCCTCTGCGGTCAGCCTGTTGAGGGCTTTTTGTGTTCATATGTTGTTGTTTTTTTTTTACTTTTTTCGTTCTACCCCTCATTCAGCCACTCGAGCCCGGAGCAGATGGAAAGACTGTAGTGGGGGTGAAAGAAAGCAAGCAGCAGCAGCAGCAGCAGCAGAGAGGGAATTGGGAGAAGCCATGCTGAGAGTGGGGCAGCCCAGCGGCGGAGCTTGATGAACTGAACCATAGACCACTTCAGCACAGCACTAGAGAGACCCAGGACTCAGGCGGGACAACCCGGAGAGAGAGAGCGAGAGAGAGAGAGAGAGAGAGAGGCACCCTTACAACACAGCTGCCCTACTGACCCTCCCAGCTGCTGGGTCAACACCAGCTCGGGACGTGGAGAAAGTGAGAGAGAGAGAGAGAGAGAGTGTGAGAGAGAGAGAGAGAGAGAGAGGCTAACACACAGAGGGGACAGCTCCAGATGAAAGTTAAAGCAGAGAGAGAGAGGGAGATGCTCAGAGGGACCAGATAGTGAAAGGAGAAACTAAAGTACACTCCTTGCCAGGATTTGCTGCAGGTGTGAACGGGGACGACACGAACAGAAGCTGCTGCCAGTGAAAGTAAAAAGAGAAAGAGCGAGACGAGGCTATAGCACTAGAGGGAGCTAGGTAAGGATGGCCAACTCAGGTCTCCAGTTGCTGGGTTATTTCCTGGCGCTAGGCGGCTGGATAGGCATCATCTCCACCACCGCCTTGCCCCAGTGGAAGCAGTCGTCGTACGCCGGCGACGCCATCATCACGGCCGTGGGTCTGTACGAGGGGCTGTGGATGAGCTGTGCTTCGCAGAGCACGGGGCAGGTGCAGTGCAAGATCTTTGACTCCATGCTCTCGCTGGACAGTGAGTACCACGTCTGACTTTTTGACTTTTCGACAAAGTTGCTCGTCACTTAGGCTGATGCTTGTCACTGATGCCCCCTCTGGCACTGTTGGTGTTTCAACGCACCTCTACCAACCATTTGGTAACACTTTACTTGAAGTGCTGCTCATAAGGCATTACATAGATATAATTCTGTAGAGTTAATATAGAGTTAATGGCCTGATGTTAAATTGAATGTAAGTTTGTGTAATGATTGTATTGTAAAAAAGTGTATAATCTATTTGTAAAGCGTCATGTTGCTCCACAAGTAAAGTTTTGCCAATTATCTTTTTATCACTTCATTCTTTTACTTTTTTCTTACCTTATTTCTTTGCTAAATAATAATATTATTTATTTCTGTTTTATTCATGTGGCTTTGTCAGTTCTATGATACGGAGGCGACAATATGATTCATCTGCCATGATGACAAAAACATTTATTTGACAAATGCGAATTAGTGCAAGCCTATTTGTCAACAATGCTTTCCCAAGAACCTCCTTGTTTTTTTGTTTTTTTTATTCATTAAAACAGTTATTGTAGTCGGCCCATTCATTAGGCCAAATGTAGGAATCAGCAGCTAAAGCAGAAGGAAAACAACAACTCCCTAATTCCTCTAAATCAGAGGCATAAATCTCTCTGCTGTGAGTGAGCGTGCTTAATGAAATTAAATTCCGCCCTGAAACTCAAAAACATCATGAAACTGAATGTGTGAGGAGTGGGGGTGGGGGTGGGGGGGGGTGGGGGGGGGTGAGGAATGTGGGGTTCAGACATAAATTAGCCCTGGATATGAGCTTCCTGTCATCTCCAATCTGTAAGTAGGACCCACTGAGTCATAATTAATGACACCCAGATTATATGAATCCATCCATCGACTGTCTGCCCAAATCATCCTATTAGGGTTCCTAATGAAAGACTACGGGGGGCGGCCTCGGCTCCACCAGACAATTGAAAGCTTGCTCTTTGAGTTTGTCTGTTTTTCTCCGCGGTTTGTCCATTAAGAGATAATCATGATTAATCCCGCCGCTGCACACTTGGCCTCGGAGCAACAAGCCGGGGGCCACTTTGCAAACATTTTGGTATCTTGGCGAGTCATTATATCAAAACATTTTCTGTGGCTTTCTGTGTGAGGGGTGCATGCGCCGATCTGCCATCTCCCTTTGGCTCATTGCAGCAATAAGAACAGCGTATTGTCCTTGGGGATGAATAGGGGTTGTTCGGAGAAGAAAAGAGCAGTGTTGAGCCAAACACCAGAGATATTCCCAGAATGCGCTCTGTCTTCCCCACACGCGCACATTGTTCGCTTGTCCACTAACACACCCAGTGAGTGTAGACATTCAGGCTGAAGGCAAACACAAAGGCTTTCCATGAAAACACGACGACAAATAAGACTCAAACTGCTCATGTGACAGGGAACTCCACTGCTACTATGTTGGCCTAGAGGAACTGGTTTGGATGGGGTATTCCGGCTGTGAGACGGCAACCTGATTGGTTGCGGGAATGCCGTCCACTGCCGAAGTGCTTTTGAGCAACCCACTGAACCCTAAGATGCTCCATGGTGCTGAACTGCAGGCAACTTTGTACTCTCACCTAACGAAATGTGTATGGTGTCAAATTCAAGGTTCCTTGTTTAAAATGAAGTAACCTTAACCTCACTCGGAGGTCTAAAGCTTTACAGACCTCTATCTCCATATATGTGATATAAGATCGACACATAGATACTTTATTGACGTGGTACAACAATAAACTACGGAAGTTGTGGGAGCTGCTGCAACAGGCTGCCACTAGGGCGGCGCCTACTGAGGTCATGGGGTAACGGTGTGTTTCTCTGCGTGAACTTGAGAGCCTAAAACCATTCACTCTGTGCTCCGTGATCAATCAGAGGTTTACCCAGGTTGCTGCTCCAGACAGACAGGACTGTTACACAACGGAGCAGAACAACATCCAATCATGCGGCAGTCAGAGAAGGCCCCGCCGAAACACCCCTCCTCCGGTTGTTGGTTTGATCCAGCGGGTCCGACCATCAGCAACACCGAGCTGGATTCTGAGTGAACTCTCCTCCCTGGCTAAACTCACAGCAGGAGCGACATGTGATGCTTGGTGTAATTGTTCAGCAGACTGTGCTGGACTCTCCTGATGCAGCCAAGCAATCAGGAGAGACACTGTTGGATCTTCTGCAGATTTACTGAGCTGTGTTCAAGACACGTGCAGCAAGTGCAGTGCGTTACGTGGTTGGGAGAGTTTGGGGGATTTTTTTGGAGTGTGGATGGTGGATGGTGGTGCTGAAAGGACAGTTCTTGTGCGTGATTCAGAGCCAGAGACATGCTATCAGAGTATTACAGATGCATTGACCCAGCCCAGGCAATCTGTGTACTTACGTCACAGTGAGGAGAGAACTTTGTATGTTTGATGCAGTATCTCATCACAGTATTGTGCAGCACACTGTCTATCTGACTGTGCTAATGGTTTTGCTGCTGGTCCATATTGTCATAGCTTATTCTCAGAGGAGAAGATCTAAAAAGTACAAGTGTCGCAGCATTTCTGTTTGCTAGATTTAGTTTCAGGAAATCAGGAGCTTGTAGGATTGATGCTCTCGGCTACCGACTGGCTTTCGGGCCAGTCACAATTGCACGTCCACGGACTGTTTGGTACCACCGTGCCAGATTTGTACCGGTGAGGAGTTACCATCGGCGTTGCGAACAGTAAGAATGTGAGGACTCCTGCAGCCCACAAAAGCCAGTGCGATGTGTGAACCCTCCTCATCCCAACCCTCCCAGCCTCATCGCCTGTTTCCCTGCCCCGTGGTGAGGTCACCAGTGGGGATAGCAGCGGCCATTTACTAGCCGTGGGATGGTCAGGCCGCCTCCTACTGAGAGCACATTGTTGCTCTCTTCATGCCTCTTTCTGTCTCTCTCAGTCTTTGGCTTAAAGAACCGGGTCTCAGCTAGTTAAGATGTTAACCAAAGTCAACTAATGTCAACTGTGGCTATCTACTAATGGTCACATAAAAGAAGACATCATGCTTTGAGTTCAACTTTGAGATCAAACCTGAATCGTTGTAAAATATGGGCTCTGTTTTATGTTTTTTTGAGTGGGCAAATGTATGACGTATGAAAGAGTCACAAGTGACCTCACAATGGGACCTTACAGTGCCCACCCACACACACACACACACACACACACACACACACACACACACTCATTGAAAGCTTGTGGCTGGCACTGCCAACCTTGGCACCGGGCAGAGAGAGCCCAGTGGGTGAGCCAACTCACAGCCACCTCCCTTCTCTAGCCTCCCCTTCACCCCAAACACCCTTGTGGTTTTGTCGCTGACTTGAATTGGTCAGTGTGGTGTCATTTAGTGCCGGCCTAAGCCCCCACACACTCTCAGAAGACGAGAAGAATGGCCAGAGTGGATGAAAGACAAGAAAGTCAAACCTCTCTCTGTTAAAACACATTAAAAATCCTCCATCAAAAGAAAGCCCGGACACATAAATCAGCCTTCAAAGATTGTTCCATCCCCTTCCCGTCCTGACGCCTTCAGATCAGCTTCTGAAACGGCCAAACTATGAATGCTTGTGTGTGTCTTTCTGGCACAAAGATTTATGGTGACTATAGCTTTCTAGACAAGCCATTGCTCAACATCTTGTTTTTTTTTCATGCATGACAAAATAGTTCTTCTATTCTATTCTATTCTATTCTATCCTATTCTATTCTATTCTATTCTATTCTATGCAGTATTGTTGTTGTGTTTGTGGTTTTGACTGGCTGTGGATGAGATTGTTGCCCCTGTGATGTTTAAATGCTTTAAGCTATTGTTATCTGACGCTATTGTCCGTGACCTTAGCTGCTGATCCCCGTCTGAAACGGCCCCATTATGTTCGGGTTTTTGCTTCAGCCACCAAATTTTTCAGCTTGGTCAGATATCGTTCTCGGGATATTGCGATTTGTATGTTTTTGCGCAACGCCGGGATCTGATTAACGTGATAAATCAGTAACACTCTGTCAGTATTTTTGACGTTATTGTTGAGCGCTTCAGCTTTGCGTTCGCATTAACACGTCCAGTTGTCTGAGCGGCTGTGTTTGAGGCAGCGATGTCTGATTGCCGTGGCGACAGGCTCGTGAAAACAATCTCGCTTTGTGACAAAAGCCACACTAATCCCACTGTGTGAAACATGTAAAGCAGGCCCTCCTACAGCTGCTCTGTGTGAGAGAGTTGTGTGCTTTATCTGTGTCTATTCCACCTACAGCAACTGTGTGTGTGTGTGTGTGTGTGTGTGTGTGTGTGTGTGTGTGTGTGTGTATTCGTATGTGTATGTATTTGTATGTGTGTGTCTGTAAATATGTGTAAATATGTCCCTCCCACTCAGCTATGTGTGTGCTGAGGCCTGTGTGGGCGACACATTAGATTTGTGAGGAGCGAAACCGCTGCGGAACGATCTGGAGGAGATCTGGAGGATCACTTCAGGTCCCGGGACTCGGCCGGTCCGGTTACCTCTGGGGCTGAAGCCGGAGTTACCCTGCCAAGGGAAACAGGACAGTGGTGGACTGTCCGAAATGAACTTGAATGAACTTAAACGGATGCTTCATTCCCTTACGATGGTTATTTTTTCATGTCCAATAACGTACATTTTACTATGTGAGACAAAAATACTTTTCTATTTGTCTTCTCATCTCCTTCTCGCCACTTTCCCATCTCTCCTCTTCTTTGCTCTCCTCTACTTCTTACTTTGGCCACTCACGCTTTATCTCTTGTATTCAATCATCATCACCCACCTTCCTGTCCCTGCCTCCTCCTCCTCCTCCTCCTCTCCTCTTCCTCTATCCAGTCCACATCCAGACATGCCGTGCCCTCATGGTGGTGTCTGTGCTGCTGGGCTTCATCGGCATCATCGTCAGCGTGGTGGGCATGAAGTGCACTAAGGTGGGAGATAACAACCCCGCCACCAAGACCCGCATCGCTGTGTCCGGGGGAGCCCTGTTCCTGCTTGCAGGTGAAATGTCCACACTGCAGGAGCTCTGTGTTACGATCTGTCTGTGTATATCCTCAATTAATGGAGCTTTAGTTTATTTCGCAGCCAACAATATAGATTGTGGTTGTTTGTATCCTCTGCTCACCGCATTCAGTGAGAGTGGTCTGGCATTCCTCTGGCCAGAAGCTCTCACCAGGGGTCTTCTGGGTAATTAGTGTCCCTGCTGTAAACAGGAAGTGGTGATTTTGGACACATTAGCTGCTGACCTCAGACGTGGGCCGTGAGCCCAAGGGGAGAAAAACAACCAAACAAGGACTTTGTGACTTTTACTCTGAAAGTTAGTTACTACGGTGCTCGTTTGTAGGCCGAGCTGGACTAACTATCATCGTCTCCCTCCTCAGGTCTATGCACGCTGGTCTCTGTGTCCTGGTACGCCACCCAGGTGTCCTATCAGTTCTTCAACCCAAATACGCCGCCCAACGCCAGGTGCGTACCTCCTCACTTGATATCAGGAGCGAGGGAATTAAATGGGATTCAACAACTTCTGTCAACGTTCCCTCGAGCAACAGCTGCATCCGGTGGAGCTGCTCAGTGGCCGACAGCACATGACTGTGGTTGTACTGGTCAGCTCCACGGTCTGGGTGCATGTTTGCATGAAACCCTCCATCCTCCTTGGCTTTAAACCAGAATGTTGCTGCCTTCAAGTACTGTCAGAAACGTCATAATTGGTATTTGAATACACATGAATGACCCAGCAAAGAAGAAAATGCAACTGGGAATTTTCTATAATATTTAAGTTGCAGAGATGTACGATTTAGGAGATGAAGAGCAGTGTTGTTGAATGCTTCTATTTTCATTAAGAGCACTACGTGGAGCTCTGTGCCAGTTGATTTCTAAAATAAAACAACAAAAAAATCAAATTTTGTTATCGGGTCCACAGGGTGATAATTATGTCCAACCAAAAGCCATTGAATGCACAACAAGTCGTATTTTCATCTTCTGAACTCAGAAGTAGGAGCTTTCGAGGAGCACCTGAAGGCAGCATCTGTTCATAGTCAACAAGGCCGGTTATATAAGAAATACATAAAGAAAACTATGACATCCTTCTACCTATTCTTCTAATGAATGTCTTTTTCCTTACACTTTCCTGTACAGGTATGAGTTTGGCTCCGCCTTGTTCGTGGGGTGGGCGGCGGCCAGTTTGACGGTACTGGGCGGGTCCTTCCTGTGCTGCTCCTGCTCCAACGAGGACAGGCGAGGGCAACAATATTACCGCCAATCACAGCCTTCCACAGCCAGGGAGTACGTGTAAACCCCTCCCCTTTCCAGCAGCCACCCAAACAGAGAGCAGAGGACATGCTTGGCTCCACCCCGCTTTTACCCAGATTACGCCTCTTAAAACAAAACAAAATAAGACTATCATGCACACACACATGCACACAAAAAGACACACACTATCCACCAAATGTCAGTAGGATGCAATATTGTTATAAAGCTTTTTATCATAATGTACAAACTTTCATAACTTATTTGTGAGCAGACACATTTCAAGCAGATCATCTTATATAGCTTGTGTTGTGAGTGGAAGCCTCTCATGCGCCTTAAAGTCATTATTTAACCAACTCAAAATCAATGCAGCTGCTTAAATCTGACCCCAAAACATTACAAACCGCTACTTGCTGTGTTTGCATCATATGGCATAAGATGCATCGCAGCAGGTACCCTAAGAGTATGGACAGGGAGCTAGAAAATCAGCAAAACTTGAACTCTGCCAAAGTTTGGCCGGTACATTAAATAGAAGTTTTTAGCCTGTCCTATGCTTCCTGGTTGGAGCTGCATCTGTGTGTTGCCTCCATATTGCTTTCGTCTTTTCACACTCCACTGGTGCAGTTAGGTTGTGTGAGGGAGAGCCTATCGAGTGGCTCCTCTGCTACTGTGTTGGCTTACACTGTCTCAGCCACAAAAACACGTCAAACAAGCTGTGATCAGATAGGATGCAACACCCGCTTTTTGCTTGAACCCAAAGTGCAGCTGTGAGCGTCACTATCAGAGAGAGCAAGAGCTCAAAAGGTGCAAGGAGTCTTACATCATACTAGCTAATAGTAGTATCATGTCATACTAGCATAGCAACTATCTAAACAGTATTAGCTAGCTAACCGGATAAGGTTTAAAATAAAGATGAAGTTAGCGATAGCGCTGCTTGCTCTTGAAGAAGAGGATGATGGGCCCATTCTGAAATGGAAAATGTCGCTAAAGTTTACATGACTCACCAGGAAACTGTAAGAGGCTGCTTACTTCCCTCCAGGTGCTGCTAACTTTTCTGTTTGACACTGACGTAATGACCAGTGCGGCTAAAGTTTGAGACATGTTGAACCTGGAGCGCCCAGGGCATCTCCACAAGACGCACCATGCCCAAAACGCAAGGTGCGTAGTTTGGTCATCGTGCCAAACCGTTGAGAATAACTGTAAGAGGTGCAGCCATGTTCAAAAAAGCATCCTGTATGATCACGGCCTTAGGGGCCCATTTTGGTTTTGTAACAGCTGAGGATCTTCTTCAGTTCAAATGAAGCTAGGCTGCTCTGATGTAGTCCTGTTTCATACAGCAATCCCTTCGGTTGCACATGAACACACTAACTGAACTGCAGGAGTGGAGGTGGATCGTCAGTGAAAAGGTCTCTGCTTAGTTTGTACCATTGCTGAGTGTGAATGCTGTTAATGATCACGTCACCATTTCACTCAACGACAAAGGGGAGGGTCGCTCCATTGACTAACATCCTAATTCAAGACCCACACACGATTCGATCATCTTGTGCATCACCAAAGTCAAGAGGCCATTCAAAGCTATCTCGTGTACGTCTCACTGGACTATCATCTTATAGGGCATCATAAGCCATAAGCCACTAATACAGTAACACAGATTACTTTATAGTGGGCCATAAGCTAACATGGCACTGTAAGAACAGAGTTGTAAATAAAATAGAAATGTTGGTACATTTAACTTCGTTACATACACAGTGACTTTTCTGCAAACCACAGACCACCACAAGACAATAAACCATGAATTCCAGTAGATCATGTTTTCTTTACCCAATGTCTACCATGTTAGAGCCTGCAAAACTCAACTCGCCAGTGCCCCCTTGACACGGCCACTTTACTACCCCTTCATTTATGTCTGCTCAAAGAGCTGGTCCATCACCGTTCCACATAATAAAGACATTAACTTTTCTTAGAATTGCTCCCTGCCCCCCGTTTTCCTCTCTTCCTGGTAGACCCTTGTTTGTGGAGGGTTCCATTATTCTCAGAGTGGGGGTGTGGGTCTCTAGGACATTCCTTTACTCCCTTTAAATAAAGGGGAAGTCAGGCGTCGCTGGCCTGACTGTAGCAGCTGTGCTGTAAATAATGATTCCTCAACAACACGCATCGATAAAACTACCTGTAAAGCGATGTCCAAAGAAAAGAAAAGTTTAAAATGTTTCCAAATGCTGAGCTAACAAAAAAAAAAACCCAGACATAATATCTCATAAATGGCTTCCTCTGACCTGTAACACCAACCAGACCATCATTTACTAATATTATCTCTCCAACCTGCGGCGAGCGTTCACCAGCTGACATGTAGCACCGTTCAGCCTCTCTCTCTCTCTTTCACGTTCACTCTTTCCACTCTTGACCCCTTTGCTGCCCACATCATCAAGCCGACCCGCCCGCTCACTAACAACGCAGCGCTGTTGTGAGAATCAGTGAGGTCTTGATGTGTCTTTTATTTCCCCTCCTGTCCTCTAATCCTGTTCTTCTCTGACTTGTCTTCTTCTCTCCTCTAATTCAGGGCAGAGTTGTTGAGTGAAACTAGTTTCCCTGACTGATTATCGAGGACTGTCCCGAGTTCCCACCACTGTCTCCCCCTTTGTCCCCCCCCCCACCCCCCTCCCCCGTTACCTCCTAGATACCAAATTTGGACCCCTGCAGTAGAATATGCCACGCCCCCCCCTCCCCGCTTCCCCTCTCCTAAGTATTCCTGCACCTTATCAGTATTTCAAGGGAAACTAAGATGTGTCGTCTCCGCCCGTATCGCCCCACCCACTGAGCCTTGTCTGTAAATATGGACTCTTAAAGGAAATGTGCGGTTAGATGGTTGTAGACCTGAGGTGGGCTTCCTCCACTTCAGCCCTCTAATAGACCCCCCTGTGTCCCTCCCCCCCTGTCCTCCTATTGACTGAACGTTAACTGTACGAGTTGAAAAAAAACCTTGTTGCTATGTCTGATTTATGATTTCACTTATATCCTATGACTTCTGGGTTTTTGTAGATGTGCCTTGTGGGGGTTTATTTCGTTCTCAGTGACTGTACATTGACTGAAACATGTTTTTTTTTTCCCTTTTGAATTGCAGACCAAATGTTAAAAGTACCCCACCAGAGAAAAGGGAGCAGTACTTGTAGTTTGGGAGAGTCTTCTGGCCTTACCATGGTTTAGATTCTGGCAACAGACAAAACCCTCTCACCGAGAAAATCAAAACAGACAAACAGACAATAAACTGAAGAAACAGTTCAAACATATTGCAACCAACATAAATTTGAATTTTTTTTTTGTTCACATGAGAAAATGTGTTTTGTGGTAATGCTCATGTCGAAGGGGGAGGGATAAAATCAATACTTTCTGTCTTGTCTGTTTTGTTGTTTTTGGGAGAGACAGTCATTCAGGGTATGTTTTCTATAACATGTTAAAATGCCCAGGTGTATATACCACCTATTCTTTTTTTTTTTTTTACTACATATATAATGTTTTACTACAGTGCCTTATAACACGTGTTTGTGCACATGTATGTTTTTGACTACATGGATTCCATAGCATCCCATCCCGTCTGAGGGATGTGTGTCCATAGTTCCTCTGCGAGCAGTCGTATATGCCTTTTTCTATTGTATGACATATATCACGTCGGCATTTTGTTGGGTATCTGAGAGTGAATGTGTAGCTACTGTACAGTACCACTTATGAAACAACGGAGACACAACGTAGATCTTCAACATCGTGCCTGAACGCCACGCTTTGTAAGAAGCTGTGCGCCTATTTTTAAGTAGCCTGGATTGAGGATATACCGAATACATTCATTGTGTTTTGTTAAATGATTTTTTTTGTGTGTGAATGAGAGAACTGTTGTACTATTGACTCTCAAGGATGTACTGTACTGTGTTCAAGTTCTGTACTAAGGAACGGCAGTTTGCTGAGTGTAATCGGTTCAGATGTCCTTCTTATTTACCACGTCATTCCTTTCTCTAATATTTACCTCCTTGATGTTGTGTATCATCTCATTTACAGTATATCCCTGTCTGTTTCTTTTAGAATAAAGTAAACAGAGGCAAAAATAAAAAACGTTGGTTTGGCTATGAATCAATGCTTGAACGCTCAGGTGTTTTCTAACTCCTCACCCTTCTCGCCTGACTTTCCACCCCAAATACTTCTTTTTGCACCCCGTTGTTCAATAATTGCGGACGTGGAATTCCACTTCTGCTTCAGCGGTCTGCGGCACATTTTCAAAGGCCAGGGTATATTCACACTAAGTTAACATGCACACCGTAGCTTCAGCCGAGGCGCGGTACTGATAGACAGAAGTTTGTTGTTATGCTGAATTATAAACTATGAAACATTTGTTAAATGCCACGGGGGGAAAAAGCTCAAACCTATAAGATTTAATAACCATCCGGGGTAGACAGACAGTTCATTCACCACACATCACGGTCATTCTGGACTGCTCTATTTTTACCAAAGACATGCTCTCATTGGTGAGTTTGAGTTAAAATGAGGCTGTTTGAAACGAATGCACACAGATATAGGTCGAGATCGGTGGTGGGAACGGAGCGCGGATGTGAAATTTCACACGCACCCGAGATGTACGGACGGACGTACCTCGCCATGACTATATGGTCTGTTCACCAATGCTGAGGGGCATCATTTGAACCAAAAACAAAACAGCTACATGCACGCGATGCTAGTGGGGCATTCACTCCGCCTGTGTGCAGCGTGTTGCAAGAACTGTGATTTATAGCACATTCATAACGTTAGAACAAGAGCTTCATCGCTAAGCTCTTACGAAGCTCTTATGACGCTCTTTTCCAGGAATGGCACTACAAACCGCAGCTCATCTACTGGGGTTTCTTCCACATACAGTATGTGTATGTATTCAGCGCTTGGTGCATTTTTTTCAGCTAACCTCGAGCAAATGCTAGAGTTTATTACTTGCTTCTTACTGATGCTGAGACACACTTAACTACACACACACTGAAGTAACTGTTACCAAGGCGATGAACCCGATGAACCATTTGGTTTGTAGCACAAACCAAATCATTTTCGTTAAACACTGGAATGTGCATTTCCCACTTTTAGCGCTCTGAATGACAGATGATGCGTTACATATGCTTTTTATTGTTGCTTGGACATCTTGGTAATTTAGGAATGTGAGACTGGAAACCAGAAACCACTGGAAACCATCCTGATATACTGTAACCATCACAACAACAATATCATTCAAGCTCAATTTCATCGTTTACATTCAAGAGGGAGATGAGGACAGGATATCATCTTAAGGAAGAGCATGAAAAATAACACCGATAGCAGTCAGAGGGTTCGATGTGAACTTGAAGAGTTTTAAAATGTTGATGTATTTACAGTATATTGGTTAAATCAAAACGTATTCAAAAATCCACCCTTTTTTTCCAGGCACCTCCAGTGAACACATCACAACTGCACTTGGTCCTGATTGGCTCCTCTCACTAAAGAACCCCTGAAATCCATCCAATCAGGCCAGTTTGCAGCGTGTGGGATGTGGCACCTTTAAATGTAGGTCTTGTTTGAGGGGGACTGCGTCGGCACAGTGTTGTGTGTCAAGCCCGGGTGAGTCTGAACGCATTGCGGCGGCGGGTGCGTCCTGATGACATCGCTGTTGTGAGACACATTTCTGATTGACAGTGTCGCCGAGGTAAGAGAGAAGAGCACACCTCCCACCGCCAACCAGTAGGAGGGGCCAAACTCGTACGTTATCCCCGGCATCGCAAACGCCACCTGGAGGGGGACGGAAAAACAATGTGGTTACCGTTGGTTACCGTTGGGTTTGAAGGCGGGAAACTTACATCTGGGAGTTGGGGTGATGGCACTTCTGATTATTAGGGATTCATTTGTCAGTTTATCATGTTTATGTTCACCAGTTCACCATCGATTGAACATTTTAAAGAATTTGTAGTCAACCCACTAATAGATTTTCTTACCCTGCCAGAAACAGTGTTTAATTATAGTGTAGCTATTTGTCGTTCAATTCTTGGTGGATGGCTGAAATGACAATAATCCTTGTTATGATGAAACGAAAATAACAAGCAAGCCACAACATTGACAAGACTGTAATGTTGTTTCACAATGACTTCAGACTAGAGTGAAACTATTGAAATACTATGAGTAGAGTGCGTATTTCACTGGGTCAAGCTCCTTCATCAGCTGCCTAAGAAGGCGTGTCCAGCCCGGGCTGTCGGTAGAGTCTCAGCGTCGTGGGTTCGAGCCCCACACAGTGACAACTATCACCTTTGTAAGTCGCTTTGGAAAAAAGCATCTTCTAAATGACTGAACTGTAATGTGGTCAATGGGTACAGATAGGAGTTCTGGCTGGAATTGCTAGTAGTTTTTGGCTTGAATGCAGAACTATAGGTTGAATGAGGGATAAAATATGACTGGAAGATTCAAAATGAAGCGATGTTAACCTACTTCCTGTCTGTACCGGGTGTACGTTCCCACGCCGTACCACACCAGGCCTGCCGCACCGCACACACCTGAGAAGCAAAGCCAATACACCCTGCTATGGGTCAGGAGTTCAACATGAGAGCGCACGCAGCGAGACATGTGCTGAAGATAAAAACAAACAGATGCACAAATGTGTCTAAACCACAGAATGATATGAATCTGAAGCAGCGATTCACGGTACGACGACCGCAAACCAAACAAACCGCTTCTGAATGGAGTTCATTATGGGTGTGTTTTTATTGGAGCGGGGCTGCAGTACCGACCTCCACACAGAGAGAGGGCGCCAGAGACCCACGTCAGCCTGTCCTGATCCACGGAGCTCGGGATTATCCTTGTGCACCTCATGCCCGGTATCATGATCAGGATGGAGAGAACGGACGACACACACACCCCCACCAGCACAACTCTCATAGCCAGAATATCAGCTGTTGAGACAAATAACAGAGATAAATACAGAAGAAATGATCTGTCCTGTTACATGACCATGCACTTTTTATACTTCCTTTATACAATATCAAAACAGCTCAGCCCTCTGGGACTAAAAACACAATGTATTAGTTTTACTGATAGACGAGTAACTAGTTACAACAGCTTCCAGTTACTAAATTTAGCACTACTTCTTTCAATAGTTTAACATTATGTGCTTTTACTTCCACTTGAGGGATTTTATTACTCCCACTTTTACTTGAGAAAGTTTATTTTTGCACCAAAGAATAGCAACTCCAATGAGGTCTGCTATTTATTGCAAAACCTTTTTGGACCTTACCCATAAAAATAGAGAAAAGGATCATCAGCAAATTGTTTTGTTTTGAGGAACAAAGTGCTGCTACCTTTTGGAGTGTCTCTTACATTTTAAAGTAATGTTCTATAAAAATACTTTGAGTTGGGTAAGGTTTAATTGAACAGTGCTTCAGGGAGTTATTTGTTCCTGACTTGATTCTGAGCTGATGTGGGTGGGACACGGAGATAACAAGAACCTGGCAGGGGAGTTGTTTACCTGGCAGACGCTCCAGGTGGGACAGCGAGACATCGCAGGTCCTCAGGCCGACCAAGTTGTCCTTAATACACTCGCCCCACAGGCCTCGGCAACGGGAGCTCAGGTCGACTGAGGTAAACCGGTCCTTAGCACCTTGCTGGACCGTGCAGACACACAAAGCCCATGTGAAACGAAACGCCATCAGTGAACAGCCTGATCTCTCGCATGGTGAAAATGACCAAAGTTAGACCTTTAGACAGTGTGGAAGTATCAAACTGGTGTAAGTTATATGAGGATAGGCTCTGATTTTGTTTCAGAAAATATATAATTGATTTTTGTTCACGTGGTTGTTTGCCTCAAGTCGATCACCAACTGGAGGTCATGCTTTACCCTCCTTTTTGTGCCTATCTGAGCAGTGACGTGCTCAGATAGGCTGGCCAGTAGTGCAGCCTAGTGGTTACTATACACAGGCCTGCACAGAGGAATGGCTGGGCCCCTGAAAAATGTTAGTGTGTGGACCAGCAGTAGGCCTGTGTTGTGTTCAAGTATGGTGGTGAAAAAAAGATAAATTGGCTATGGACGCAAGACAGAAAGCCCTAGAAAGCTGATTGCAGATAGGGATTGTTTGATGATGATGATGATGATGATGATGATGATGATGATGGTGATTAGCATGTGTACATACGTGCATGCGTGTGCAGACACATGTTCTTGTCTTACCCTCCAGCAGTCGTTTCCAGCAGCAGATAGCAGCAGGAGCAGCCCGGTCGTCGCTACCAGCAACCCCAGAGCCTCAGTCGGTCCCCTGCTCATGCTGTCCTCCAGTCAGCCGGTGGGCCGATCTAAAAGCAGGACTAGAACTTAACGATAAAAATAGAGCCGATCAGAACTACAGCTGATTATTTTAAGGATTTGTATTAAAATCGAGAGATGGGTCCTAAAACATCAGGGAGTATTGAATTAGTGGATCAGTAGAAGATCAGTGGACTAGAGACGAGACATTACAGCCAAATAGAAGCAAGGCAGAAGATCGATGCTGCTATTAAACACCCAAAAAACACATTCATTTCAATATATTTTAATAAAAAGTTACCCCATTTACAGATAATCGTAACAAATGTAGCTTTAAACTCTTTGTTTCTTTTATTCCAAGGCATTATCTTTTAACAAGCTTTTTCTACAAGGTTTTCTCAACCTTGTAAAATCATCCGCCCGTGGGTTCAAATTGCATTCATTAAAATATAATGTAATTTAATAATATAAAATAAAATAATCTTACCATTTACTTGTGGAAATGGAACGTAGTGAAAAGAGCTCACCTCTCAGAAACTGGTTTCTTTCAAGGCCTGGATGTCAGAGTTCCTCCATTCAATTCCCACACAGAGAGAGAAAAACATGGGAGAGAGTGACAGTGCGGTGTGTGAATGTGTGTGAGTGTGTTGGCCCTCGATCATCCTGGGTTTGGCCCAGGATTAAACCTCTAAAGCACATTAACCACGCGTGACCTTCATAACTGCACCACCACTTTCTGAACCTTTCCATTTTGTTCTTTGGTCAGTGTTACTTTTACCCCCTCGCTCAAAACCTTCTTCCTCTCCTCAAACAGGAAGAGACGTGACAGAACGTTTGCCTCATTTCGAGACATTTGTCTGCCATTTAAAACCGTTCAGATGCGGAGAGATTATTTACCTTGAGATGACAGGATTAAAACAAAAAAAAAAAAGAGAAAGAGTGCAGTTATATACAGCAGAAACAGCAGAGACAGACAGAAGCAGCTTCCTTCCTCTGGCTGTAGGGGGCAGTATTTGTCTTCCCACCGCCTCACTGGAAAGACTGGAGTTGTTTCAGCTCATCCGTAATTACTTTCAACGACGTAGACCCGATTCCAGGAAACTCTCTCACATATTAATATGGAGCATTAATGGGTGGAAACGTAATGAAATGTGAAAAAATAATTTAGAGTTTCTAAAGATTAGTTCAGGTCTTGTAAATGAACGAGCTTTATAAAGGACGGTTTGGTTACAAGGGTTTCCCACTGGGCTGGTCGTAACTAATAGAGTTAGAGCAGAGAGAGAGCTGTGTGTGTGTGTGTGTGTGTGTGTGTGTGTGTGTGTGTGCGTGTGTTAATGTTAGTAGGTGTTTTCTTGGGTTTGTGTGTGTTCGGGAAATTTGTATGTGTGTGTGAATATGTGTGGCATACAAGTTTGTGTGAATGTTCGCAGGCATTTGTGTGGAATTTATGTCTGTGTGTGTGTGTGTGTGTGTGCATGAATGTGTGTTTGTGTGAATGTTAGCAGGTGTTTGTGTGTGTGTGTGTGTTGGTCATTGAGTGCGTGTGTGTGTGTGTGTGAATGCTTGAAGGCATTAGGTGGCATTTGTGCATGTGTGCGTGAATGAGTTGTGTGTGTGTGTGTGTGAATGTTCGCAGTGTTAATGAGGGTATTTTTATTTGTGTGTGTGTGTGGGTGTGAGTCTGTCAGTGTGTACATCCATGTGTGTGAACATTAGCAGTCATTTGCATGTGTGTGTGTGTGTGTGTGTGTGTGTGTGTGTGTGTTATCCCGCCTGTCTTCCACCTGCATCACTACGTCTCACCCCCTATCATAATGCTCTAAAGCCTCATAATCGCCTATTGATTCCTCATCATCATTACCACAGTTAGTGCTCTTTTTACGAAGCCTCATCTGGATGGGAGGCGGAGCGGCGCGGGACGATCGCACTCTGGCTTTGATTTGAACAAGGTCAGAGGAATCGATTCCCTTTGATAGGAGACTTACGCAGAGGAACAACAATCTCCACAGGCACTGCCAACAGAGCACACAGTCTGGAGCTTCCTCCCCAGCCCACATAGCACCGATGTGTGTGTGTGTGTGTGTGTGTGTGTGTGTGTGTGTGTGTGTATACGGTATATGTCAGCTTGTGCGAGTCCGTTCACGCGAAACAAATGATTATGTCTTGTCCTCCAGCAGGCCTGGGGGCATTTGTGCACGGTTTAATTGTATGTTTTGTATGTTTAAAGCTGCCGTCTGTAGGTTCTGCAGGTTGGTCCATACGGTGAACTGACGAAGCTACAGCCAATAATGATCACGCCAATAATAGTGATTGTTCTTTACACGACCGTTCAAGATTATTATTATTACGTAAAAATACTGTTAGATTTACCCCGATTGACCAGATTTATTTCAGGTGTCGGGTATGGTCGGTGGCGGCAAATCGTCTCAGCAAACAGGAAGTGACGAATGCAAACTTCATAATGGAATACAATACAGGAGAGAAGCGAGTGAGCGCTACGTCCATAGAAAGCTGCACTCTGAACCTGCTGCTCCACCCAACAGCCACTTTAACGAGAAGTTTGAAGTTTACAAGTGTGAAGTTTACGTCACATCACATGGCTGCTGAGTAATGAAGTTGCCTAGTGCTGCGTCTGCCATGCCACACTGCACCTCCAATCCAAACTGGCCCGCAGATCGCAGCCTAGTTCTCCCGATATGCAAAACGCATCACTTCCTGTTCGCCGATTAGATTTCCCGCCACTGGTTGTTGGCCCACAGGTGTGGTAGCGGGCCGTCCCGGGGGGCCTCGTGCGGCGCCGATGGGTGGATTCTCTCTTTTCAGCCCAAACACATTACTGAGACCGACAAGGAGGCGATATGTTTTCATGAAAATGGATCTTTAATGATTATTATCACCGGCTCACGCTGCTGCCCGGCACTGCGCGGCGCCTCCGCGGGGAAGTTGGCTGATTGCTTCGCGTTTCTTTCTTCAGGTTTGTTCCACTGTCGCCGTCGACTCGGAGGACTGTGTCGTTATATGAACTCCACACGAGTGATTACTTCCAGCAGCAATCACCAGAATCAAACGTTGGCACGCTCTCATGCGCAGATGCATGCGCGCACACGCAAGCAAACACACACACACACACACACACACACACACACACACACACACACACACACACACATTTGAACCCACAATGACCCAGAGATCCAGTTAAAAGTGTGTTTTGGAGATCTCCGCAGCTGCATGGCCAGCAGCTGACAGCTGGAGACTTCAGTGATAGAGAGAGAGAGAGAGAGGGGAAGAGAGAGAGAGAGAGAGAGAGAGAGAACACGAAAGAGAGAGACCAGAGAGGCTTGTCAGTGTGTGTGATGTGTGTGAGTGTGTGTATGATAAGCTGCGAGTGATTATCATTGTAGCTGTATCACAGTTTATCACACCGCAGGAGAACGGTTACACTCACCTGGCCATGTTTCTCCTGGAAGCGTCATTATGATCTACACGCGCACGCACACACACACACACACACACACACACACACACACACAGAGGCACAAAACTGAATCTAATCTGTGTGTTTTCGCTCCACTGCAATAATACAGCGGCCTAATTGGCTCTGACAACTTGGCCAACTCAATTCCAGCCGGCCCGGTGCAGAATACCTCTCTATGTCTCTAATTAGGTCCAATCAGCCGGAGTGATATTTATCGATTCACCTCATCTCTCTCTCTCTCTCTCTCTCTCTCTCTCTCTCTCTCTCTCTCTCTCTCTCTCTCTCTCTCTCTCTCTCTCTCTCTCTCTCTCTCTCTCTCTCTCTCTCTCTCTCTCCTCCTCACTCCGGCCTCTGTTCCTTCTTCGTGAAGGAGACTGTGTTCCCTCTCTCTCTCTCTCTCTCTCGCCGGCTAATTTTAGTATGAGTAAAATAATTATGATTGATGCAGGTGCCGCTCTCTTCCTTCAAAGCTTTTCAAACAGATAAAACAAAAAAAAAAAAAAAAAGGGGGAAGCAAGAAGCTAATTAGCGTGCGAGGATGAGCGAGGAGAGCGGCCTTATCGAGCCGTTATCAGCTCGCCTGCCCCACAGCTTTAAACATCAAGTTAGATATCTTAATCGTTCATTCTGACAGGGGCGTCGGGGACAAACTTTCTCATTTTCCTGGCCAATTGATGCGCTCTATTTTCCCCCCCTCCGGTTTCCTAACTTGGTCTTTTTTTTTTTTTTCTTTTCCGAGGGACACACAGCCTTCGGCGACGTGTCGGGAATGCGCGATGCGGTTAATTCATCTGCACAACCTTTGAGCCCGGCGCCGAAACGCCACGCTGCGCTCCAGGCGTCGGAGGAGAGTCGGCGCGCCGCGTGTCATTCACGCCGCGTTGCCGTGGCGCCCTCGATGACATTGAAGCCGAGCGCTCGTTGTTTGTTGCTCTTATTCTGCGACGGTGGGGGGGGGGGGGGGGGGGGGGGGGCAGATGCACCACCAGAAACACTTACTGCACATACAGTGTCAAAGAGAGGGGTTGGTTGAAATGAGGTAGGAGTACGTGTAATAATCCTCATTTTCATATAAATAAATGTCCATTTTGCTGCTCTATCACTGTTATAACCTCTAGTTAGTGCAGCTTTTACATCTGCTGCTCTCAACACCCGGTGTCAGGTAGGTCTTTCCTGGGAAAAATTCCTCCTGGTGCACAGGAAGTGATGAAGAAGCACTGGGTAGTTAGCATGAGCAGCGATAGCCACCATGGCTGAACGGGCAGAAGAAAAGAGCGCCACCTACAGAAACTCAAACTCCATCCACAGAAAATCCGAGGAGAAAGACGTCCACAGTGCTTGGGACACACTGTTTGATTGACGGTTGATCTCTGGGAAGTGCGGCGGATCTTGCGGATTACCGCTTTTAAAAACACGATTTCTTATCTGAAGTTGGTCCAAACGGCTCGCAGGATGAAACGCAGCACGCGGCAATCAAAAAAAAAAAGACAAAGGATAAACAGCGAGACTATACGGCGTAGAGACTCGCCGGGCCGGGTCACCTCCAAACATCAATCTAATTTGGAGTAACGATGCAACGGCGTCTTAACGAAGCAGCAGGTTGCCGTCATCACTTTGAGTTATTAGGCGTCTGAGGGGTCCGATGCTTTCTACCGCGCTCTCACAGGGAGGAGCAGCGACCGGCCCGGCTTCCTGACCTCCACATAACCCTGGTTTAAGACAGAATGATGCTCTCTGATCTGATCCGAAAACCCCTGCTTTCTCTCTCTCTCTCTCTCTCTCTCTCTCTCTCTCACCCTCTCTCTCTCTCTGTCTGTTCGGTGTGTGTGTGTACAGTCTGGCTGTTTGTGTACCTGCAAACTGACAGACTCCGCTTTGATCAGGTCCGAGCCCCGGGGGCAACACACACCGCCGGCCCTCCTCTGGTTGTCTGCGCGCACACACACACACACACATCACACACACACACACACACACACACACACACACACACATCACAGAGACAGAGAGAGATGGTGTGAGATATACAGAGAGAGAGAGAGAGAGCGAGGGAGAGAGTAGACAGAGAAGCGAAGTCTTTGATGTCCTCGGTATTTTTCGGTGTTCATGTTTCAAACCGCGGCGATCGCAACGTAACCATGAATGTAAATGGAGAGGCTCAGAGGTGATTGGATGACAGCTGACTGACCCCCCCCCCCCCCCCCCCCCCCCCTTCAAACCCAACGAACGGGGGTCGATGGGAATAAAGTCACCGTCTCATTCCCTCTTGAGTTCGGTGCTGACCCCCCCCACCCGCCCTCTGACTGACAGACATGGCGCCCTCTGCTCCGGCTCTAAGTGAGCACCCTGCTACGGTGATTAGCGTTTCCTTCCATTACTCTGCTCACGCGTGTGTGTGTGTATGTGTGTGTGTGTGTGTGTGTGTGTGTGTGTGTGATGTGACAGAGAAAGTGCTTCTGGTACTTTGGGGAGAGATTTTAAGTGCCAAAATTGGCTGTTCAAACGCCCCGGCTCCGACCCCTCTCCAAGCAGGCCAATGAGCAGATGGCATTGGAGTGGTTAGACCGCGGGTGGATGGAGACGGGTTTTGAAGGCTTCCTGGGTACAAACGGAGCAGGTGGCGGCGGCGGCGGGTTGCCTCTCCTTCCCGTTCCTCGCAGGGCCAGGCGTGGAGTGCCGCGTTAAGTGATTTTTACCGGGGTGATTAAAGTGTCTATTCGCTGAGGGAATAGACTCCGCCCCCCCGCTGTGCCACAGACGGAGGTTATGGGCGTCACTAGTCTTGAAACAGATCATCGGCTGCAATTATCTTGTGTATCCTCTCATCATCCCTTCATCACACTTCATCCACAGCGTGTCCCTTATTTCCCCAACAGCCTAAGTGATGTGAAAATGATTTTTTTTGTGTGCATCCAGGTAAATATTTAATAAACACGGATCTAGTCGGAAATGTGAACTCTCTCCCTCTCTCTCTCCCATTTTTTTTCCCCCACCCCTGGCTGGTGAACAGCACTTGAAAGGTGGGGCCGATCAAAAATAATGATCCCACGCAGCGCCGCACTGAGCGATACACGACGACGACGACGACGACTCGGCGCCATCTACCTGGCCCCCGTGGAAGAGATGTTTCCTCCGGGTTGCGCAGGGTATTAACCGACAACGCCAGGGTGATGAGGAACGAAATAGAGCCGTCGCTTTCCAACACTGGGATCTAGGTCAGGCTGGATCTAGACTGGCTAGAGACGCCGCTGGTAGAAAATGTGGAGATGGGTTGTCGTGCCAGAGGGGAGGGAGAAGCAGGACCCAGAAGACACGTGATCCCGACCCCCTGCTCAGTAAAGCACCCGCAGCCCGACGCCAGATGGGATGGAGCCAGTGTATTCTGCAGGAAAAATAGCAGGTGTCTACTGTATGAGTCTACGCCTCCCTCTCACAATTACACCCCGTTTTTGTGGAGCCGCTTTTGCTCGCTGACAATTAGAAATGGTGTCGTATCAGCCAAGCATTTCCAGATGTATCGTAGCCGCTGATAGCGCCGCATTGTCTGAGCTGACCTTCTGGACACCGGTCAAATCCACCATTGTTCTGGTGATGCCAGGCGCTCAGTCCCTTGCGACGTATCGGTCTAAACGCTGGTCTGAAGACAACCAGGATTAATATTTAATGTGTACAGGTAACAATCCTCCCCAGACAGTAGACACATATATACACATATGTATATGTATTATATGTACTATTGTACACTTTGTAAAGAAGTAAATAAAGGGGTTCGTTACCAAACACTGCATATCCATTTTTTGATTTAGCATTGCAGCAGAAAAAGCAGTAGTATTTAGCAGGGAAAAAAGACAAATAAAATATAAAATAAGCAATAAAAACAGTAACGAAAACTAAACAAATAAAGCAATAACAGAAAAAAGTGCTTCACTTCAAAACAAAAGAAACAGTAATAGATATAACAAGGGACCAGAATTAATTAAAATGACAGGAACAAATCAAAAGAATAAAAGATCTGTATTTTCATCAAAGCCAGTATTTACAAATGAGTCTTAAGAGGAGATTTGATGATAAAATGATACAGATTTAGAGTTCCTCGCGCAGGTGGTTCCCTAATCCAGGGGCTTTAGACTTCAAGCTACATGATTGGATCCTCAAAGAAACAGAACTGTTTTGTAAGCAAATGTCTTAAGATGACTCACAGCTTCAACAGTAACCTATAATGTGATTTACTTTCATGCCAACAAAGATTTTGTAAGACTAGACATAGTCTTGGTGGTGGATAACTCACTCTCGAGTGGAAAATCTCCTCATGTATCTTTTCATAAATGTCCTTTACCAACTTTTCTCATGCACAGATAGTCCAGCAAACCTGGGGTCACTTTTATGGTCTTAAGATGTATAAGGACGGACAGTGGGGAGGCCTGGCTGTCACGATACCTGGGCTGCATCCATCTGCCACATTCTGGCCTGGTTCATCACATGGATGGAGAGAGAGAGAGAGAGAGAGAGAGAGAGAGAGAGAGAGGGAGAGAGAGAGGGTAATGGATAACATATTGTTGTATTAATATTAAGGTGAGGCACCACAGGTGAAAAGGAAAAGCCTTTCATCCTATCAGAATGACATTTTATACAGTATGTTGAATTTGAAAACACTTTAGTTTATTATACTATGTGTTTAGTTATTAACACATTGTAATGGAAATACTTTCTCCCCAGTGGACGAAGTCAGAGAGCATTTTCCTGTTTCATTCTGATGCAATACAAAATACTTGGTAATTTACAGAGGAAATAGTGAAAGTTATTTTTTGATGAATACTCTGCAAATGGCAAAAATAACACTTTTTTTCATGTAAAATACCACAAATGACAAAATATATATATAAAAAAAAAGCTGCTGTAAATTACAACCTTTTTCTGTTAAGAAGCAGCATGTCAGATGTGTGCCGTATCCACAAGGTGAAAAAGTGTTTTGCTTACAGGGAATTTGTTATTTTGAGAAAATGCTATGCTTGGTGTATTTGACACAGATGGTATAAAAACATTAATATTATATTTATATAACAAAAATAATATATGTTTATATATAAAATAATAAATATACTATTTATAGCTGTTATATTGTTTCAGATTTTTTATGAATGTACGCTAATTATATAAGGAAAATATAAAACATTCTTCAACCTTCTCCAACGATACTTCAGTGATCCCTGTCAACCCCTAAAGACTGGGACCTCTCCTCCACCCTTGGTTGGATTGTGAATCACTCTGGAAACTTTCTCCTAAAAATATGCTCCACAAATAAAGTTCATATTATTACTGTTGTCCCAATATTGGTTTGATGTTCCTTTTCTTGTTTTGTTTGTCTTGATCATTTGTGAACTTTGCTTAAAGAAAAGCACCAACAACAGTTATGTACGGTGTAAACGAAGGCGCCTCGTTCCGTGCACGAGGCAGCAGAGATGCAGCTCTTCAGCAGAATTAGGACAATATTGACTGATGTGCTATATCCGCTCAATCTCTGTAATCTGCTGCGATCACGAGTTGCATATGCTCCAGCACAATTTTCACGGCATGCAGAGCTTGATGAATCCTGTGGCTGGCAGCATCCCCTCCAGGTGGTCCGGGCTTCATTACAGACAGGGAGTCCATCTGCAAACAGCGAGAAGGCCCTCCACACCACAACGTAGATTGGAGACTGAAATAAGCGTGCTTTAGAAAAGATACGTGGCTGCAGAAAAAGATTATCTCTGCCTACAAGATGCTTGTGAACGCTCCAATTTCCTCTCTCTCTGATTCAGGGTTCGCCGCTGAAATGGAGGCCACTGGCCTTTTGAGGTTTTTGGAAAAAATCCGAAAGAGCTGCGAGGCTACGAGGGTCCGCTGCTCTCTTGTTGTGGACCCGACTGCAGACTGCAATTAACCTAGATGGGGAAAAAAAAACCTCCTCTCTGCTTTAAAGCATGTAAATGAGCGTGACCACGGGATAGAGGCTGGGAGATTTCCCTCAACACACCTCCCTCAACACACCTGCCTGGGAGTAGCCAGCCGAGGGAGTCACGTCCCACCGGGGTCAAAGGGCGAATTATTGAAGTGAAAATCAATGGTGGAATCCCCGGTGGCCTTAAGAGGACTAGAAAGCATCGGGGGGGGGGGGGACATTTCAAACAAATAAATAGCAGCGTTTTCAAGGTGCCCTCTCCACTTCACAGCTGCGGATTGATCTCGCCGCTTTAACGCAGAAGAGAACGCAAAGAGCGTCTCGGCGTGGCTTTGCTCTTTCATGCGATTGCTACTTTTTCACCTTGCCGCCGACGTGCTCCCTCCTCTGCGTCGGTGCCAACGGGGCTGGGGCTGCGGTCCGTCCCGGGCTCGCCAGGCGGCTAGTCAAGGGTAATCCGCCTCACACACACACACACACACACAGCCTGCGCTACGTGTACGCTTTCATGCGGCCGCGTCTCAGAAGTCTTTTGAAAAATGGTTTTCCTAAGTCGAAGTTTCTGATCAGAACTGCAAAGGCGGCAGGGACTTGAATCAACGGGAGGGCTCGAAGCAAACACACTCCATATAACATATAGGAAACCATAGATGGTATTATAGGTGGTAAATAAAAAGGTGAACTATGACCTCCAATCAGTCATCATCATAAAGCTACTAACTACCATTATAGACACAAATATATTGTATTTTCATTGAAGCATTCTTTTCTTTTCCTTTTCTTACAACATTTTGACTGAAATGTATACCACAAAATGACATAATGAAGATGTACGTCAACCTGAAAAGATGGGTACACTGTATTTTAGGTGGGTTTACCCTCCACTAGATTCCTGATCCACTGAATTGGTATATTTGGCGCCCCACCCAGCACCCTGCCACCCTCTTCAATATGCATCTGGGTGACACCTTTCTCTCAGATTGGTCTCGTGAGTAGATCTCCAGCACTGTGGTGTGTGGACTTATCTCCCTCCCCATATATATATATATACGCAGATCAGTCTAATACCAGGCCACCGACCTGGGGGACCTCTCTTCGGAGCGACATGCTCGGGCCTCGGCCAGATGAATATCAGGCGGAACAAAGAAACCTGCCTCTCATATCCGCTCTGAGTCTCCCTCCAAATTGTTTTTGGTGGTAATCCGTGCCCTTGGCTGCGGCGAGCCTTGGGCAGAGGGGGGTTACGCGTGGATTGGTGTTATTATGGCTATCGGTAGCCCTAAACACCGGCTCCGACCAAGGTGACTGACAAGCCCTCCACTCATCCCCTACTCTCTTGAATGACAGCCCCCCCCACCGCCACGACACGAGGGAGACAGAGGCCCAGCATTAGGACAACACAGCTATTTGTTTTATTGCTCTGAACTAGACCTACTGGAGTGGTTTTTTATTTGGATAAGTATGATTTCAAGATTATCCACCGACAGGCTAAGCCACATTCAAAGCAGAGTAATTGTCGTTTTCAATTTCTCATTATTTTTTCATGCCGTTTTTTCCATTTTTATTTCGATCGTTTGTTTAAATGGTACAGGTTCAGTTTGTTTCCAGTGGGTTTTTGGCAGCTTTCGTTTTTATTTCATTTTCCTTCTACAGCTAGAGAATATTTTGGTGTGGGAGTTTTTTTACTCAGTAGCTTTCGGGGGTGTCAGTCTGTAAAACCTTCAGTGAACCCTGCTTTGAGGAGCCGCTGACCCAACCTGAAACTATTTCATCAGTCTGGCTTTCAAAGGAGAGTTTTAGGTTCCCGTGATGGTCTAGTTTCAGAGGGTTTCCCACCCTGACAAGAATAAAACACTGAGAGAAACACTGAAGACTTGCAATTTTGGGGGAAAGGTCAAATTTAGAGCAACTGTCTGACAATTTCAACAAAATAAAGGTCTCTTTTGCTACTCTCTATCTGACTGACATAACACCGTACTGATTCCACCTGTACCCAGTTCATGAAAGCTTTTACATTTGCTGTTCTGGGATAAAAAAAACACACAGGAAGTGATGCATTTTTAGTTTTTTTTTGTCAGGATTGTGCTGGTGCAGTGTTACGCCACAGTGTTAGCAGTAAGCCGGTTGAACTCCCAGTCAACCCCGGTGTGTATTTCTTACTTATTTTGCCGCGGCGGTTTCAGGGGGTGTCTGCCTGCCTGCCTTCGCCTCGTCTCTCTCTCGTCCCTCCGAGGAGACTTTGAATTAGTCTAATTATCATCGCCTGTGTCACGGAGACACGAGGAGGAAGGTAGCGCTCCCCGAGAGGAACCTCTTGGGTTTCTCGCCGCGTGTGTTTTTATGATAATGTGCGAGTGACTGTATCTTTTATGAATTGCCACAGCTGTGTTAGACAGCTGCTGGAGGGGCCACATTCAGCAAGGGCGCCTCCCCTATCGTTTGCCTGCTGAAAACATGCACCTACCCCCCCCCCTCTCTCTCTCTCTCTCTCTCTCCCGTACACAAACAATTATGAGCACAGTCTATCGCACACACTCAGGGCTTCACATAATTTTAGAGTTCAGTGCTTACATTTAAGAATAAATGCAAATTCGTCCTGATCACCCTCGAGGAGAGTGTGTGTGTGTGTGTGTGTGTGTGTGTGTGTCTGTGGGGGGGGGGTGTTTGCTCATATTGATATTTGAAGTCTATGAAGAAAAGACAATTCAAAGACATTTCATCTTCAGCCTTGCAACGTAGTTTGACAGAAACCGGGAAGAGGCAGAATTGTGAAATAAAAACCAAACCCAGCCTCTCTTTTTTGTAGAGAACGTCGAGTGACATTAGCTGAGGGTGACGCCGGCCGCCGCGCGTCAACACCCGACGAGGTTTGTTTTTTTCGTCCCCCGCTCTGATCTGGGCGCTGCAGACTCACCATCTCCAGGCCCGTGAAAACTTCATAGTGTTTTGTCATTCAAAATATGCCACTCGCTCACACTGCCCCCCACATGAAGAAGTGATGAATCGGAGCCCAGGCCTCCACCATGGGGGAGTTGTATGTTGGTGTTGGAGTAGCTTCCATTTGTGCGCCCCGGGGTTTAGAAGATAGTACTGGCTGTGGGTAACTTCATGTACAAGTGGGATTCAGAACTTTTAAACCAAAAACAACGTTAAACTGCTTTCTTTACATTGACCGATACACTGTGCGTTGTGTTATTTAAAGACTTCAAGAGCATCGATCGTTCATCATCGTCCCCAAATCCCGGGATCGTCCAAGTGACTGGCCTTTCCATGAGAAGACAAGACCAACAATACAGGAAATTGGTAGTGGCATACTTATCATACCACAAAATGTTTAAACCCCACCTACTGGTCTTTCTTTGTGAATTTGATATCCGGATGTCGTCCTCCACTCTGTATACCCTGTACAGTGTGTGTAAGGGGGTTGACAGCAAAAAATCCACCAAGTTCTCCAACTCTGATTTATCCATATTGAAAGTATCATAGCTTGGTCTCTCCCGCCTTAACGTTAGCTTGTTCACCTTGTTGCTAGCAAATCAGATAGAAAATAATGTGTTCTACCACTAGCGCACAATTTCTTCATCCCCAAACCACCAGAAAAGACACGATTTTATGTAATAATCTCAATCTCAATCACAAAACTATACCAAATCTCTGTCAACTCAACTGTGCATATTGATTCTGATATATTTAGTCAAACCCTTTGGATGATAATTGGATGGATAGCATGTCATTTTTTCCGGTGGTTTACTGGACTGGGGAAGATCAATTTCACTTTTTATGTGTATTTGATATGAGGGAAGCCGGAAAAAAAATGTTGACTGAATGGGAGTAATTAGGGACTTGGGGAGCACGATAGAAATTGATCATTTATCATTTTTTTCAGAGGAGGCTGGTCCATAGAGGACCAGATGATATATGATACATTACCAGTCTGGGTCTGTGTGTTCATGCCTAAATCACCCCGTTCGCCTGAAATTGGCTTTTCAATGATGTTGGGAAGTTTTGGGGCGTGTACCATTTGTTTGGGCGTGTCGGTCCGCTGGGGTCCGCTGGGTTGTGGCTAGCTGAGGCGAGCCACCACAGTGCAGTAAAGTCATAACAACAACAACAACAATGGCAGGGGGAAGTAAGGAAAGAAACAGTGGAGCCAAATGTGCAGCAGACTCACATTGGCATTGGTTTTTTTGTCAGATTGGCTGCGTTTGCCTTCTGCTCCTTCAAATCCTGCGGTGGCTTTCTGCCGGTTACCTCAGCCTCAGACTAAACACTGTTTCAACATGAACAGCTCATCAAGATGAGTGACAAGTGTTGGGACTGGAACTTGACCAACTGAGGGGAAGGAGGGCGGGACTAAGAACACCGGAGAAAAGTTGAATGTTGTCACTTTAACAAGGAGAATGCTTATGTAGAAAACTTGTATACTGGGCGGGTATTTACTTGGCGTTATCATGCGGGCTCCTCAGCCCATTGGTCAATTCACCCATTAAGACACCAAACCACTGCAGCCACCACCACCTTCGCTTGCCTGGTATCATTGACCTCTCTACGTACTCTAAGCCTCTTATCACATCCTGTCTTAACGCCTGAATCTGCTCTTTGTCTGTGGGTTTGTATTATACCAACTTTTGACAGGCTTCTCTGATATTGATGGAATTGCCTCTTCAACTATGTAAAATCCTTTATCTGGTTTTGACAGTTCCCCCTGTTACAATGGAGACATTTCTCTATTTATTTCATGGCTTTACTTTCATCGGAGCCCATTTTAGGTTATCATTCAACTTGGCAAAAAGCTTTTTTTTTTTTTTTTGTGCAGGGCGCTATTGTAGTCATAGTTATCATGTTATCCACATAAGCCCTGATGGGTGGGAGGCAAATTCCTCCCTGCTACCTTTCCCCCACCCACAACCCATTTTGATGCTGTAATGATTTCCTCCATCGCCATAGTGAATGCTGGAGGATGAGATGTGCACCCTGCCATGATACCAATTTCCAGGTGCTGCCATGCCGTGGTAAATTGCATTGCTGTGAAGCATATCTGTATGTGTTGGAAATAGACTTTAACCAGATTTCTGATGATGTTTGGTACCCACCAAGGATTGTGCGGTACTGAGGCAAATGCATTTTCCAGGTACAGATATTCCTCTCTTCTGTTGCTCCTGTTACCGATTTAATTTGGTGCCCAATCACACCTATGTGTTTTAAACCCCCTCGGAAGGCTGGTGTTCCTGCTTTTTTAACTATTGTGTCAATTAGTGTGTAGGTGATTTTAGATCTGTACTGTCGCTACTATTTCTAAAAAAACTCTTTTGGAATTACATTTCCTCTCGCTGTCCGCCATGATGTGGAGGTTATTTGCTTCCCCCTGTGCTACTTTCATGAGCTTCCATAAAAAGCTCAAGACATCTGGTGCATTTTTGTATACCTGAGAGGGGTCTCCATTAGGCCCCGGGGCTGATGATGCTCCTGCACAGCTTGTCTTGTGCCCTTTTTTTCCATTTTGGTGGGCTAACATCCATTTGATGCTCTGGTACCATGGGCTATCTGGCAGGAGCCATATCGGCCTGTGCCTTTCACTGTCTGTGTAGCTTTTGGTTATTTTCTACTCCTGCATTTTTGCTTTCAGACTTGTCCTTGGTAAAGGGTGATTTGACACGTTTAATGGGATCCTTGTATAAGTCCTAGCTCATTCTCTCTTTTTTCCTTCGAGCTCTAAAATAATTCCCCAAGTTTACTTTTAGTACGCTGTTAACTTCTTCTTCTTCTTCTTTCTCATTATTTTGCCTTCATCCATTCCTTTTTGCCTCCACTACTGTACCATCTAGTCAATCTCGCCCAGACGTGTCTGGTTCTGAGACTGCCTTTCTGAACCCGTCTTATCTCCGCACTGGATTATTGCGTGTTGTTTTGAAAATCAAAACCAATTTTGCGGATTCTCTCAAAATCTAATTTTGCCAGTGGCGGTGTCTTTCCTGCATTGTAGTTCTCAGTGTGTTGTTGAAAGTTAAGCGACGGAGGATCTCGACACAGCTAATGCTTCAAATCAAGAACTCTGCCCGGAGATTGGCTGCCGGGAGGAGCCTCGGTCTGATGAGGTGAGGAGGTGGACCCTCCTCCCTGTGATGGCGGGATGGAGACTCAGGACTCAGAGGAAGAAATGGTTCTTTAACACTGACGGGGTGATGATGCTGTACAAACTGGTAACCGGGGCGCTGAGCACTGACTGATCATCTTCCAATAATAAATTCTATGGAGGTATTATTCCCATGACAACCTTCACTCTCTGCTTTATGTCTGTCATTTAATGCTGCACCATATAAAAATACACCAGCCTACATCACAAAGTGTGGCTTCAACAGACAAGAGCGTCCTGTCCCTACTAATTGAGACACCATAAAGTCGCCTGTTTGCTCAAATTATTATTATTATTATTATTTGAGTATCAGATATGGCCACTGGCCGGAACAAATTGAAACGTAAGAGAACATTAATGAGCTTTTTGTCCATAGAAAGGTGAACTCAGCAATAATGAACCTCTTTACCACTTCACCCCCAAAAGCCACTAAAAGGTAAACATTTCCGAGGTGTGTGCAGTTTACTAATATAAAGTTACATGATATTTCAATCATCGTTCTTATACATTCTCTAATTGGGATGTTTTTTTTGTGAACTAATAGTGAATAGGATAAATAAGTTTAACTAATCTTAACTTTATCTCTTAACCCCCTCAAGGACCCCTGTGGTCTCTGCACCCCAGTTTGAGAACCGTTGATTCACAATAAAGGCCTCATCACTCTGTATTAAAATAGAGATGATCCAAGTATTTTTTTAAATGTTACAAAGATCTTATGATTGATAGATTAATTCAATAACACTCTTCAATAATACTTCAATAATCTATTTGGGCGACACTTTTTCCAAATGGTGGATACCTTATTTTGAAAAGTCATGTTAGCGGGTTTCCTACAAGCCACATCCACTGCTCAGCCGCCTGA
>JAXDDW010000012.1:592500-670000 GCA_034670385.1 Hoplostethus mediterraneus | reverse complement strand
TTTGAGATGTTTGACATGATATTAGTTGCATACAATATCCAAAACATCAAATCAAACAAACAAACAAATCATTAATCATCAAGACAGCAAAAATAAATTATTTACGCATTTTATAGCAGCAGAGTGAAATACACCACGCACAAAAAAGCACTTTCACAAAATAACAAATTTGTTTTTCAAATTTACTACAAATAAACTTGTAAATGTGGCCCCAAAGTTGACATGCTGCTTCCTCACAAAAATAACTCGTAATTTATAATTACTTCATATCTTTTGCCTTTTCTGTTTTCTTTAGGATTGAAATGAACGTGAAGAAAATAAGAAATTTTAGTGTTTTGGAAAATATTCATTGTTTTTAAAAATCCTTCAAGTTAGTTAATCAGAATGAAACAGGAAAATGCACTTTGGCTTTATCAAGAAAAAAGTGTTGTAACTGATAAAATATTAGCTATTTTGAATATGTTAATAACACAATAAATAAAAGTCAAAATACAAAATGTGTTTGTATTTGTGTTTAAATTCAGCAGATCAACTTTTATTCTGACAAGATGAAAGGACGGACTCCTCCAGTGGTGCCTTGAGACTGTTGGACTTTTTGTGGACTTTCATAACTCACCGCTACTCAAAATACAGGTTTAATCAGAATCAGAATCAGGTTTAGTATGTTTTTGCATACAAGGAATTTGACTTGGTGTTTTGGTGTATAACAATAAACACAGAATAAAAGAACAAGAATAAAAACAAGTACGGAAATAATTTAATGTAAGCAAACTTTTACATCCTTTAAATACATAGAGGACGCATGTTCAGCTCTCAGTCTGTCAGTCTGTGTATCAAGAGCTCAGTCAATCAATGTCAGAGAGAAAGAAGACATCTTAAATCTGATAAATGAAGACATTACCAAAGCCAGTAGGAGGACCAGAGTGATTCAACATGCTGCAACACCGTAATACTGTAACGATTTACCGTAATGGGCATCATACTATAATAACAGGTTACAATGAGGCTGCCATTTTGTGTAATTCCCCTCAAATTACCTGTCTATATGAGTTTATTGATGTGTGTGTGTGTGTGTGTGTGTGTGTGTGAGAGAGAGAGAGAGAGAGAAAGTGCACCTCCTCCCTGTCTTTTCACATAGCAGCAGGGGTGCCGTCCCACGCTGTGAACACCAACCGTTGGCAAGATCTGTGGTTAAACTGGGACATTCCACACACAGCCACGCTAGACAAACACCCAGACACGCAGGCATGCTACACACACACACGCATACATGCTACACACACACACAAACACACACACGCGTGTAAAATACACACACGGTGACCGAGATACACGCATACTCGCATGCTAAGCTTGCACACGACGTTGCACATAAAACGCTGACACATGCACGCACCCCCGCTCAGCACGTTCCCTGCACCAAATCTCTTTCTTTTGCGGATGTTTAATTTATCGTAGAAAAGTTTCTGTCTGCCAAAGATCTCTACCTCGCAGGAACGAGCATTTCACAAAGCTTACTCATGGGTTTCTGCATGCTTCCTCAGTCGCAGGAGTGTTTTCTCCTTCATCTTCTCCGTCGTTAACGCGTGTGTGTGATCGAGTGTTTCCGTGTGTGTGTGTGTGTGCTTGTTTGCGGTTTGTGTTTTGTGTTTTCAGCACTCGCCCACATGAAAAACCTGAACTCTGTCGTGGCAACATGTCCTAGTTGTGTTTTTTTTTGTAACCCTTTCATGTGATTGCAGCTCCCCTCCGCTCTCCTTCCCACTTACTTTCCAATACAAGCGATGGTTCTCGGACGAGACGCATCACATGAAAACGATTGAAACGAGGTGAAAGAGAAGAGGTGAATTTGCAGAATGAACAGGCTTCCTGATCACCAACAAAGAAACTGAAATATTACGCAATATTTAACGCACCTACTGAAACAGATACGTCATTTCTGGGAGGTCGTGGTGGAATATTCTACAGACATTTCAGGACGTCCCATGTGCAGTGAGACTGACCCACTCATCAAGCCAAGTCATTCTGCAGATGTATTTCTACATTCATAATTGAGCATCATTGAGCATCAACACCATTGAGCATCGAAGAAATTTCAGCATAAAACCTTTTTTTACGATATTGCGGAAGTTGAATTTTTCTGTTTCCATTCAGCTTTTCTAATTAAATACAACATAATTAAATAAAAATAATTGTTTGTTAATGGAAACTCAGCTACTGATTGCTCTTCGCTGATTTCAGACACCTCGATGCTAACTATGAAACATGCCATCCAGTTCTTCTGCCAGTCCTCCTAAAGCCCTATACCTGTATTTATCAGCCTTGTCTATTTCTGCTGAGATCTGGTGTTGTGCTTCTGCATTCATCTCTGCGACTGTGAACTCTTCCACTCCTCTCCCTTCCTGTTTTTTCTTCCTCCCCACTGTAAAGAGTTAGTTTAGTCAGGGTGCCATGCCTTTGGCACTGCTAGAAAATCAGGTTTCCTATTAAGCCCTGGAAAGTTGAATCTGGGGGCAAGGTGTGTGTGAGTGTGAGTGTGTGTGTGAGTGTGTGTGTGTGTGTGCAGGGGTGGATTTCATATTTTGGAGGTTCCAGGCAGAGAGGGCCGGTTTGAGGCCCCTGGCCGGCCAGCGGGGGCCTCTTTTTAAGAGATTAAGTGTCTCATCACACTTATCTTTCCAGCAGAATTGATGATAATCCCTCAACTGAGAGCCGACGCCGCCCACGCCGTAGTCATCATGCATTATTTGTAGGCCCAATAACAGTGATTCAGTATCATTTAGAAGACATATTTGGGTAAAGTAGCTCTTTATCTGCAGACATAAGGTGCTGCTGCTCTGATTTAACATTTCACCCTCCAGCTGTTAGAAACGCTAAATGCTGTTATCGGTTCCTCCATGTCCTGCCTTTAAATCCCTGCTCTTATAAAGTGAGTGCGCGACGTGACAGTCCCAGATGACACACTGCCAAGCGACAGACAAGGAGTCTTATCAATCCATCTTTCGGCCGTTTCATTGCATTATTAAGTCCCCGGTTTGTTACATCGATTTCTGCCGCCGCTTAATCTTCCTGCCGGGTCTGAGCCGAAGGGTGGCCGCTGCTGCTTGTGTGCTTGTCTGCGATCCCCGGGTGACTTTCCCCCCCCCCCGACATGCAAAAGAAAGGTTGCATCAGTGCCACGGAAACGTCCCGGCCATTAACTCCCCATCTGATGGTCTCACTTCACCGGCGGTGCAGGCCGGACCTTTCTGGCGTCCATTTACAATTTTTGAAAGTCACCTCTTGTCTTTTTTTCCTCTGGTTTTTTTCCGTTGCTTTGGGCCTTTGGACTTCTCGACACACCAAGAGTGCTGTCAAGCTGGATTAGACCACGGAGTCTAACTTGTGGGTATTTTTGTATTACAGGAAAGGCACTGTAGGCTTACTTCTGACAAATAAACCGCGCTCAGTTACAGGTTCAAAGTTTATCCATTTACTTTCGGGACCGTCCCCTTGCCCCGCCCCCGACTATTTCCTCCCGAGTCCGAACTTTTCTGCTGCAGCTTACAGATACACGCGCGCCGTCGCCAATGGAAAAGCAATGGGAAGGACAGGCGAGGTAAGAGTGGGGTGACAGGGAGGTCGTCTTGACTGGGGGAGTCAGTCGAGGAAGCAGGAAACCGACAGCAGAAATAATGAACTGTTAAACAAACTTATGCAAACGTCTCGAAATTTGCGGAATTGCGAAACCCCCCGGCGCTGCTTGATCTGACGTACCGAACGTCCACCAGTGTGTGTGTGTGTGTATGTGTATGTGTGTGTGTTGGCTCGCGCTCTACTTTTCCCAGCTCCTCCCCCAATCCTCCCCCTAACTTTCCTCCTCCTCGTCACCACCCTCTATCCCCAGCTACCCTCTTCCTTCACTTTCTCCTCACTCGTCTCTACTTCCTGTTATCTCTCCTCACTTGAACCCCCTCCCCGCTCACCAACCCACCCTCCCTCCCTTTTTTGACTCAGCTCCTATCTACCTCACCTCCAACCACGCCTGTTGCCTTCCCCTCTCATATTCAGCGCTGCCCCCCTCGGCTGTGTTGCAGGAAGTCTCGTTTTATCGTCATCATTATCGCCGTGTTAATTCCGGAGTCTTATCTTCCTAAATAAAGTGTGTGGGTTTTTGTCTCTTTGTGCCGACATCCCCGGGGTGCACTTGAATGCAGCTTATTTCTATCTGGCACCGGCGCCACTTAGCATTGGAATGAACTGATTTTTTTTTTTGGGGGGGGGGGGGGGCTGGCGCTGTAGCATAGCTTGCATCAGCCCCTGTGCAAGCTAATAGGGGTATCAGCGGCTGCCTGCATCGGAGAACATCAAAGCCAGCGATTTCCCTCTGAACACAAAATCTGGGTGCACACAGCGGGCACACGTGCAAAAACACACATTTTGACACACACACACACACACACACACACACAGATGGGTGCACTCAGCGGGCACGAGGGGAGAGGGGAGAGGGTAGCTTCTTGTTTTTTTCTCCCCATTTCCATATATGTTAATGGTCTCCTTGTTATTGTGGGGGAACAGCCGGTGGGGGTGATGAAGTGATGAAGCTGTCCTGGCTGCAGGCGAGAGGACGACCGCAACAAGGCCAGCGTCAGACAAACAGCATGGACTCTGAGGAGTTTGTTTAAGCCATTGATTTTGCTCCAAAACACACACACACACACACACAATTGATTTCCCGCCATTGTCCGTGTTAACGCTGATATGAATGATGCGTTTGATGCGGAGCACGTCGAGGCAGATCATTGATGTTTCTGCTAACGCCACATGATCACACCCGGCGAACAGTTTCTTTTTGATGCCCCTTCTGAAATTAAAAAAGTAAAAAACCCTGCATGGGAACTGGGTCATGAAATTTGAGATGTTCAAACAGTCATATACTCCGGTTTTGTTTGGAAGTGGGTATCCGACGCGTTATCGCGCGCGTGACTGAAGGAATCGCGGCTCCTTTATCTGCGGTTTGGCCGTGATCGCACTGGAGCTCCGGTTTCATTTGTTTTATGGTTTGATTTACTCTGCGAGCGGCCTCAGAGTTTAGACGTCCTAATAGTGCGCATTAGTTGTCGGCTGAATAATTCATAACGCCTGATGTTTGTAATTTGTGTTTCATTATCCGCTCGCTTGGATATCATGGAACAAATGTATAGAGCAAATAGAGGACAAGCCCTTAGAAGCGTATTTGTTTTTTCTAGTGCACTGGTCTCATCGTTATGGTAAATGAAAGCGCTTCAGATCAGTGTGTCCCTCTTAAAACACACGCTTCTGAAGTGTGTTTCTATTTGATTGATATTTTTTTCATATTTGAGAAATTATTTTGAGGTAGGCTACGAAAACCAAGGCATGTACCAAGCCTCTAGACAGACACCAGGCAAACACCACGCGTAAGAAGACCTAACAGTTGTTAAACAGTTGTTAACCTAGCGCGGTTGTTAATAATTATTATTTCAAGATTGTTCTGCCACTATTTCAAACTCTGAAATGTTTGGAAAAGTGCTGCCACAGCAACTCCTTGAGGTGGCACAAAGAACATTTTTTGAACATATTTAGTCATCGTGCAACATCATCCGAGTGTAATTGTCGTCCTCGGGTTTGTTAACGATCTTTTTGACGAATGCAGACTTTCGTCACGCGTCTCTAATTGATAGGATGAGGAAACGGGGCTGGCATCTCTGGGACTGAACCGTTTTCAGTCTGTGTTAGCCATTCTGTTTTTTCTGGTTCATTGATTATGTGTAGCTCGGTTTTTAGGCCAACACTGTTTAAATAGAAATAAAAGACAATATATTATAAATAAATAAAAATAGCTGTTAATAATAAGCTGTACATTCTGCTTGATTTCAGTTTTGATATTGTGAGTCAGAATGGAAATAAACACAATTAAGATATGCGTGGCTGGATAACACCGATATGGACGGACACGTTTACTGTCAGTAAAGCGCTTCTAAATCCGCGGTGGTGTTTATGCATCTTCACTACAGGAGTCAAATAAGAACGATGAGAATCTTTTTGTCAATTTAATGACTCGATAATTGACTCTGATAAAAAGCCGGCCAGTAATTAGACTTTTCTTTCTCTTTCTAGCTTTGAAAAATGACAGGCAAACATTTGGTGTTTATCCAGCGGGAGAAACACTGTCCAGCAGAAGAGTCTCGATTCAAATCTTTAGGTCTACATAATGAGTGGATGCGATTCACTCTGAATAATTGGGACTTTAAAAGCACGAAGGAAACATTTACACAGCGATTATTATTCATCTGTCGGCATACATACTCTGTTTGGTAAACACTTACGCTGACACTTATTTGCTTGGTTTCACGGCGCAGCGGAGCGCTTTTGGCAGAATGCGCTGGTGTTTTTTTTTTAGTGTGCAAAAAAATATCTGTCGTGCTTGTGAACGCCCTGAAACGTCTCAACGTCCTACAGTTTCCCCCTTTTTTCCCCCATTTGTCTTTTATCTTTTCCGTTTTGAAGCGATACCGTGACCTCCTCTACTCCCCCGCGACACGCCGGCAGAATCCGACGGTCTCAGCACAACGTCAACGCTTAAAGTTTATGTATCTATATTTCATTGAATTTATATATTTATATTTACTATGTACAGGCTGTGTGTACCTCATGAATAACACACAGCCTATTTACACAACAGCACCATTAAGTTGTGAATATATGCATAATATAATAGTGTTTGCTCAAAATGGTTCATGGGAAAACGCTCCGCTCCTCCCGGCGCCTCGGTGAAACCTCCAGATGTTGTTAGTAACCCCTTTCCAGAATCTTCTCCATTCAGGGTGAAGCTGGCAGGATGAACTGAATGTCAGAAACGTCTCCCTCCCTCACCTCAACAACCTCCCCAGGCGTCTTGGCGGGAGGCGTGGAACAGCCGGCGCCCCCTGTGGAGCTGCCCGGTAGCCAGCAGTATAACACTACCACTGGTTATACTTAACGTGCTCAGTCAGCCTTTCCTGGACCGATCACTGAAAAGATTACACACTTCTACAGTACCTGACACAATACATGACAACTCAAACGCTCCATGTGAATCCAGCTGCCAGTTTGAACCAGGTCTGACCCATAATCATAGCCCGGGAGCGGCAATCTCTGCTACTTTGGCACATTTACCAAATCACAGCATAGATTCTTTTTTTTTTTTTCCTTGAGGAGGTTTCTCAGTGAGTCATCGGGTTGTTTACTGTGCAAAATTGCACACATAAATAGAAGGCATTCAGTTTACAGCAGCCTTTTTGAAAAGGCAGAGACAGGATGGCCTCACACTGAACCGGGGGGGCTTTAACACCAGGCCTGTTCGACAGCTTGCTGCCCCCCTCTGTTTACAGTGTATTAATCACATTTACTGTAGAACGTCAAGCTCAACCCAATAAAATCAGTGGTGAATTTGCACGCCTTTTCCATTTTGTCATATAAAGCGATTGGGGTGAAAGACGGTTTCTGCTTACAGCAATGTAACAATAAAATCAAAACTGCCCATAATGCCAAACTGCACAGCAGACCGACAGGGTAATCCCCACTGACTAGCTCATGGATTGTTCTCTTGATGCAATGCACAGACTGAATTACAACCCTGAACGCTATAGCTGTGCTTTCATCCAAGGTTGTTCACGGCGGCTTCATTATGAATGTGTTGAGCTTTACACCGATTTGAAGGCTTATAAATGAATTCGTATTGTGGCGATTTTTTTTACGATGGAGGCGAACATGACAATACATTGCCTGGGTGTTTAAATCCATCTGTATTGTGTGCCGGTTCCCCCGTGATGTGGACCTGGTGCGCGGTGATAAGAAATCACCAAAAAAACAAAACACCCCAGTCGTGATCGGCTTTGAGCTTCAACCGTAGGGGACATCCTGGGACGCTATCACCGCTGCGCTAAGAGAAGTCAATCAAGGGACAGTGTAGATGGTCGTTAGAGATGGGCGGGGCTCGGCATTGTCACGGGGATGGGGCATGCGGCCGATAATTGGGCGTGGGACTCGGTGGCAACAAAGCAACACGGCCTCAGTAATGAGATTAATGATGTTGTGTTAGGTCTCGTTTCACCAAGGAGAGGATTATCTCCTAACAGCCCTCCTAAGGTGAAGGAAAGGACAATTACTCAGACACAGATTCATCAGGCCCATTCCCTATCCAGGCTGAGCTTGAGACGATGTTTCAGAGCTGGCTGGGGGTCAGGGCTCAAAAAAAAAAAAAGCAATTTACTCAAAAACTCAAGCAATGAGTATTAAAGAAGGCAAAGTCAATTGTTTTCAACCTGAGTCTTTCAAGTGAGGGTTTTGGCACCATTCAATTCTTTCTTTGACCAACCAGGCCGGGATGCGACAGTTTTCCTTGTCAGAGATGAATCCTTGATGTTTTTTTTTTTAGCTCTGCCCTCTCTGTACACAACGCTGAAAATGCAAAAAACGAGCGCAAACTATCGCATGACGACGTTTGAGATGACCGCTTCAACGTTGCTCTTCTCCTCAGACAAATCTCTCTGAGGGAGTTCAGACGTCGATGCACTTGGGACTACATGTCTTTCATGAACGTAGCAGATCTATACAAAACCCCATGCAAGGAGGTTGAGTACATTGCATGGTGAATGCAGTATATTCGAGACACTTATTTTTGTTCTTGTGGTACACCCAGGTTGTTCATTCACTGCTGACTAATGGCCGAACCCTCAGCCCTGGACACTGTATTATAAATAGGCGGAAAATCACTGTTGCAGTCACACACAGACAAACGTTCCTTTATTGTGTATTTATGGACAGTTTGCACATTTATGATTTTATCATTAGCAACAAGGATGATTCATCAACTGTAGTAAAACCTCTCAGAATTGTATTATTTGTAAAGCAAATGACCATGAATAAATAATAAAATGTGAAAAAAATCCAGCTGTAGTTTTTTTTTTTTTTCTTCCTTCCAGTGACTGAACTCGCTGTATACATTATAAATCAATTCATCTAGCAAAAACATGTCCTAACTTTATAAAATATGGGGTTTTCTATTCAAGTCCAGTGTCTTCAAAAGCATCCTAAGAAAAAAACAACATTTTGGAACCATTAGTGAAATGCCACTATAATACATATCCAAGAAATATCATGAGGTTCTTCTCTAATAAAAAGAGACAACAACCATCTAGAGGAAAACCTACCGAGGTGCACAAGAAAAGACATTCTCTTGATGGCACTGGGGGGAGAAATTAGGGCTGATTATGTAGTTTTCAGAGCATTTAGATATAAACATTCTACTTACATTTTCTTCTTCACCTTTTTCATCAACACTGAGGCAAAACAGTGTAATCACACTAAATCAGGAGTAACACTTTATTTTACAGTCTACGTAGCTTATTTTGACCATTTCCCAGCACTTGCAAAAAATGTGTTGTTACGATATGTACTCTGGGGTACAGAATTATTGCACCATAGTTTAATATTATATTTAATGCTGACTTTGATCCCAAAAGTAAGTCCCACTGAATTAAATTACATTCTGTAACATTCTGTGAATGAATGCCAAGAGAATAATACACGGCTTTCATGTGGCATAATACATCTTCTGGCGGCCATATTGGAGGTCCTTGTCTCCTGGGCTACAGCAGCTGTGAACAACGTGGCTCTGTTTCTAAATGTACGACCGTCTCAAAAGAATTCAATAGACATGCTAAACCCCTGTGGTAATTTCATCACTGATACATCTGATGGGTTTTGTGTTTAGTGGTGGATAACTATCACTGTCCTGTTGTTAGCACATCTGATTTGCATGCTAGCTAATATAGTAGAGGCTAGCTAGTAGTGTCTAACATCAGTCGTTTTGCTAAATTAGCCTACTGGCTAGTTAGCTAGCTACCAAACCCATAAATTAACTGAGCTGACTCTTCTCAACTACAACTCTGTGTATTTTGCAGTAAAGACTCTTTACTCTGTCATAGTAACCGACATTTACTTGTACTTACTGAACTGACCTACACCCATACCACAACAACCTTCTTCAGGGATTACTCTACTCTTACTCTTTTCTTGCCTGGTTGTTATTTAGCCATTATTTGTACACAGCCAATTCTCCAAAGGACCTCCACGATGTCATCAGCCATGGCCGCTAGGAGATTTGTGACCAAACCCTCTATATCGTAGTGAGATTGTAGAATAAAGTGCACTAAAACTGAATCATACACATCTTAGAAGTACAGTAGTTGTGCGCTACGCAGCTTTAAACTGGGCAGAGGGCTCTGGGGCTCTTCCGGGGTCATTCATCAAGGTTAGACGGTGGAGAAATGTGCCTGTTGTTGGTATTAATAGCCTCGGGTGAAACGGGTCTCCTCCGCTGTGGAGACGATCTGGCAACTCAGGTGAGCCCTATTGCACTTTTCTTCACTTTTCTCGATCAAGCCTTTTTCTGGGGCTCAATCTCCTCAGGCATTTGTAAGAGACCGAGCATGTGTCGTTTGAACATTTGAACACACCCTTCTCTACACCCTCGCCCTCTACATCAGTCCATATACTCTTGCCATTGCCCGGTTCAGTAAATCATATACTCTGATAAATTCATGTTTGATAAATTATCTTCTCTTTGTAGACAATAAAATTAAAATCATTTGTGGAGATTAAGGCAGTCCTTCCATTTATAAACAAGACATTTAAACTCAGAAAATGTAATCGGATAGGAAAAAAAAGAAAGGTTGGAATCGTTCCGAAGAAGTCACGTACACTTGCTCCATATTTAAAACCTTTTTAACGCTTTGTTCTCGGGTCAATCTTTCAAGGAAAAAAGTCTTGAAAAGCTCCCACGTATCGTCTTCTCCCAACAGCCTGATTTCCCGTGGAGTTCCTCTCGGCCTCAGTAGCCAGGGTTTCTAGATTTGAGCGGAAGGCCTTAGAAACCTGGTCACCGGGAGTTATACGTGCACTGATGGCACACTCCTGTTGAGGACCTGCGCCCTCATCAGCTGGACGCTGGTCATGATCTTCTTCTGGTGGCCCATCAGCGTCACCCCGAGCCTCTGGAAGTCCCTGTAGAACACACGCAGATGTAAACACACACATGGACCACACAGCTAGAGTTAGACCGATATATGGGGTTGTCAATATATCGATATTGGCCTTTTATGATAAACCAGATATCAGCCAGTCAGTGTAGTCCACCTGCGATAGGATGGATATGATGCGGTTTAATTGATCAATACATTGGGAAGCTTAATCTGAATTGATCGTTATGTAACGTTTTGATTGAATTGCCCACAAGAATGCATGAATGTGTTCATTATATTGTTGTTATTTTCCTGGGTTTCAGTAGAGAGCTTTACTGTCCATTGGTGTAAATGTGGTTTCAGAGGCTTTTCCACCCTGTCAAGACTCAAACTCTCAAGGCAACACTGAATACTTCCATCCAAAAATGTCGCTATCAGCCTTCAAATGCCGTATCGGTCGAACTCCACACACAACTCACAATGTGGATTGTAGTTAGAGCTCGTTTGTAGTTAGTCCATAGTTAGTCTATTAGTCCTGCAGATGATGGACTTGAAGACCCCACAGAATGGAAATCGGGGCTCAGTTCAATCTGTTCAATGGCTCAGATGAAAAGGAAATATGGGTGGGAAGGTGGGAGGGTGTCAGTGTGTATTGTGCTGGTGACAGTGCTCAATGGTGGAAATTGATTACACAGTCTCTGTAGAGGTGGTGATAAAACAAACAAATGAGCAGTGATGAAATATGACTGTAGTCAAACTGAATTCATCACTTTACTCGCTGACATTTACTGGGAGCGTTTCTGAAATTATCCCCGTGCGCAGCACCTCAAACTTGCTTTGCACTGTCAATCAAAACATTTCGCCCCTGGGTGCAGGCTGAGTATTCCGAGTCATTTTTCACTTTCGTCGGGCTTTTGAGCTACATACATCAAACAAGCTATCAAGTAGTGGAGCCCAGCAGCTAACTACCTGCCTCTGACCTGTTATCATCCTCCATCACGGACAATAGTTACCCTTGGTTCATGCTTATAACGTGTCCCAGAGTGTGGAAGCCCCCCGCAGCGAAATGGTCCTTGTAGCGACCCATCTTTATAGTGTCCAGCCACTCATCTACTGAGCTACAGCTACTGAAGTCTGGGATAGCTCTCTCCATCAGAGGAGGACTGTTTAACCTGGGGCAGAGAGAGATAGGCAGAGAGATACATAGATAGACCGAGAGAGAGAGAGAGAGAGAGAGAGAGAGAGAGAGAGAAAGGAAGAGAGGGAGATGAATGGGAAGACAAAAAGATTAGTTGGAGGGAGTCCGAAAAAGAGAACAGAGTCAAAAAGTGAGAGAAGCAGAAAAGAGTGTGGGGAGAGAGAATGGGGGGAAAGGGGCTTTGAAATGCACCAGCAGCCGAGGCAGAAAATCAATAGCAGTTAAAATGATAGAGAAGAGGTGTGGAGGCTGTGGTTGCAGGATGGCTGCTTTGGGTAGATTAATACAGGGAGAAATCCTTAACACTCCTCCTCCTCTCCCCCTTCCCCTACTCCCCATCCCCTCGTCTCCCTCAACTCCCCCACCCCTACCCCCCCCCCCCCCCCCCCCCGCCGCCATGCACCACTGCCTCCGTAGGACTTGGGATCTGAACTGAGCAATTTACACAGGTCCAGGCTCAGGCTGGGGTGTCCTCTCAAACCTGCTCCCTGATTCACCGCGGATCAATGTCAATATCACAGCCAGGCTTTTACTTAACGCACAGCGCGTCTATCAGAGATGAGCTTATTGGAAAACGAACACGACCGGCTCGCTCCGTCTGCCAGGGAACTTTTGAGGGGAAACTTTGGGGCTGTAACTTTATCCCACCGTGCTCATGTTTGATAGCGGCGGGATGAGATTGGATTTACTCCTGCCTGCCGCACCAGGACGCTTACTTAGTAGCCCGGCAGACTGTCACCATGTATTGTCCGAGAGATCATCTCCAGCCCCCTCGCGGGCAACATCTTGCTTTGACTCGCTGCTTAATCCGCTAATCACATGTACCAATATTTGATTAAACGGTCGGTGAACTGTCTGGCCAAATTAAATCAAAGGGACTCCTCGGTACGTGACATAATGCACCCATGTTGTTCCCCTGCTAAAATGAATCTATTCACCGGCCCGCCCACCTGCAGAGCGCATCCATAGACTTCAGGTTCTCTGGGTTGCGGATTAGCTTGTCAAGAACGGTGACTATCTGGCAAAAGCGCGGCCTCTCGTTGCGATCCTTCTGCCAGCAGTCCAGCATGAGTGTGTGCAGAGCCCCGGGGCAGCCTACGGGAGCCGGCAGCCTGTAGCCCTCTTCCACCGATTTGATCACCTGCACATGCACAACCAAGTATGGAGACAATACGCACAAAGCACAAGGACAGTACGTGGGCACAATATCGAGGATTCATACAGGAATGCATGGCAGGTTATTGCTGGTGTACGTCCGTAAATCAGTGCTCGCTCGTTGCACTTGTGCTTACGTCTCTGTTGGTGAGGTTCCAGTATGGTCGCTCTCCGTAAGACATCACCTCCCACATGACCACGCCGTAGCTCCACACGTCGCTGGAGGACGAGAACTTCCTGTAGGCGATGGCCTCCGGGGCCGTCCAGCGAATGGGGATCTTCCCGCCCTGTGAGGGACATGGGACAACCAGGATGTACCGGAACTCTCTGAGACAGACTTACGGTGTGATATCATTCAATCAAACTTTGTGACCGTGGTTTCAATCGCTAGACCGGGTGGACAAGTCTGAAAGGGGGAAGTGAACGATTGTGTGCGTGTGTCGGTAAATGCTCCGTTGGATGAAGTAAATGATGCTGGAAGCAGAAAGTTAAATGTCACACGAGGGTAAATGACGTGGCTAAATGAATGGCTTCACATCTTTATGTACTGGATACTGCGTGTGTGTGTGTGTGTGTGTGTGTGAAAGCATGGACAAGTGTGAATGTGTTTGTGTTGCAGACCCGGACAAGAATAGATTTGCAAATGGTAGCAAGTATGTGAACTACTTACAGTACGCTTGATATAAAATGACACTTAATTAGGCTGACAAATGGATGCATCACTCGTAAGACAAACAAAGTGTTCCCTGTGGGTTATTATAAACATGTGAAGGTCACTTTCAAAATGTAGCCCATTACACGTACTCGATTTCCCGCTTCAAGACGTAATCAGCAACACAATACACCGCCGTTCTCCAACCCTAACTCATAATTTCAACACTTTGTTTTGGGTCAACTTTGGATAAGCAGCTAAACACTTTGTTCCAATTTACCGACAGTAATTTGAACAGCGCTAACACAATCTTCAACCATTAGATAGACCCTTTTTTTTTTTCATCCTCTCATCACTTAAATGGTAAGTTGAAAAACGGGACAATGTTGGAAAAAGCTGCTCTCTCTTTCATGTGACTTTGATCTGTATTTTGGTTTTGTACATCGTTCTTTCTTGGCCAGATCCCAATGGGACTGCCAAGTTAAATTGAGGTTAAATAAATATAATCGGATGAAAATCAGTTATTACAATTTTTTCTTTTGGCAATCAAATTACTGGAGTAACATTACAACCCTAGTCATTACTTTCAAATACCGTAGATATGTTTGCCTCTGTGTGTAAACTCACACTGGTGGTGTATGCGGCGTCGGGGTCGTCCTCAAGGACTCGAGACAGGCCGAAGTCAGACACCTTGCACACCAGGTTGCTGTTGACCAGGATGTTGCGTGCCGCCAGGTCTCGGTGGATGTAGCCCAGGTCGGCCAGGTAGGTCATGCCGGCCGCGATGCCGCGCAGCAAGCCTACCAGCTGGATGATGGTGAACTGGCCATCGTGTCTCTGCGGGACGGGAGAGAGGGAGTGAGAGGAAGAAAGACGAAGTTTTTAACTCCAGCTGATAGTGAATTGCAACAGAAAAACAGTTGGAGAGAGGATAAGCTTTGCAGAGGGAAGATAAGGAAATAAAATGTGACATGAAATTGCTTTAAAGTAATAATCTGTGACAATTTCACTTGAATAAAAGTCTGTTTTGTTGCTCTCTATACTCATATATTCATGAAAGTGTTTATATTTGCTGCTCTGAACACCTGGTATTGGGTATGTTTTCCATGGGAAAGATCCTCTGACATGCAGTAAGTGATGCCTTTTACGTTTCCAGCAGCAGCAACAGCATTTTGTTTGGAATAAATAGAAGGAGAACTGGGTAGTTGACTTCATCTGCAGGAAACCCAAGGGAAAAGACGCCACACTACTGGCCACGCTGTTTGATTGACAGGTGATCTCTTGGAAGTGCGGTGCAGAAACACTTGCAGCGCGGCACTAAAGATAGAGACTACATTTAAAAAAATTCTCTTTCAATACCGACCCTGAGGAAGGAGTCCAGAGAGCCGTTCTCCATGTACTCTGTGATGATCATCACCGGTTTACCTGAGGAGACACACAGAAACATACAGGACCGTTCCTCTTCTGCACTCCATGTAAAGGACTTCCTGTTTACTTCATGTAAACACCACAGAAGATGCATGCATGTTCAGCATTGATCTATAATGTGTGTGAAAAAATAACTATGTGCTGTATATTGAGTGAAATATAAACATATAATATATAATAAACATATAATATAACTGTTTTTGATGTGATATCAGTTAAAGTATTACCACCTCATGATAGGAAGCAAAGTCACTCTTCTTTTGTGTGCAAACATTTAAAAAGCCTTTATTTTGCTATGGCCACCAAAATAAAAGCTCTTTTAACTTTTAACACAATGAGTCCATTGGCTTTCTTTTTTTTTTTTTAAGGTATTCTTTTACCTTTAACTCCAATTAGCACATTTTTTTGCAAACAAACAAAAATGGTTTGCAGCAGCACAAGACAATGATGCACGCTGGTATCCTTAACCTGTATTAATTAGCCATATTGCATTGTATGTTTGGAATGAATTGGCCTAAGTAAGATGAACTGATCCGGCAGCGTACTCTGGGTTACCACTCCCTCCAGGCGGATGACGTTGGGGTGGTCGAACTGGGCCATGATGGACGCCTCGGCCAGGAAGTCCCTCTTCTGCTTGTCGGTGTATCCGGCCTTCAGGGTCTTCAGAGCCACGGGGATGTCTCTTTTCCCCGGGAGCCGCATGCGTCCATAACACACCTCCCCAAACTCCCCTAAAACGAGAGGCGAGACGAGAGCGGCACTTCAGACACACAGACAAAAAATATCCCACTGTATTGAACATCTACGGTGCTCAGCTGCAGCAACTAAACCCCCCCCAAGCTGGTTGTCAATGAGAATGCATTGTAAATTAATTCGCTAGATTAGATAAGGGGTGGGAAAAACCGAAAAACGGAGAGTGTAGCCGTCTGCACACATGAACAAATCATCGTGAGCTAGTCATCGATCAGCCTCTTTCCCATTAATACTTCGGCTGTCAGCGGAGCTTAACATGTGATTGCTGCCATTTTTCCATCCCCTGTTCTCCGTTTGCAGTACGGTGCATTGTAGAGTCTGGTCTAGTGACACGGCGTTAGTATTCCCGGCTTGTCTGAGGAGCTTTGATTGACAGTCCCACGCAACGCTCTGATTCCGCTCTGCCATCCTCCTCTCTGCTGCACACCACAGCCTTTACACCAGCCAATGATTTTAAGTTACCTCAGCCGATGATCCTGACTGTGTGGGACTTTTTGTGTGTGTGTGTGTGTGTGTGTGTGTGTGTGTGTGTGTGCGCACACGCCCCGAGTTCATGATTTTTACCTGAACCAATGATTTTCTCAATTTTGATCCTGGAAGCTTCAATTTCTCGGGCAAACTCGTGGACCTGCCTGGCAGGGGTCCTCGTATGTGTGCGGGTCGATATAGAACCTCGCGTCGGGGAATGACACTAAGATAAACAACATTAGCATTTGGTCACATATCTGAGAATGAGAACAACATCGCAGCTGAGCCCCTATCACCGGCGTGGGGGAAGGACAACTCGATGAAAGAAAAAAAAATGATTCGGGAGACGGGAGCAGAGAGAAAAGAGAGAGAGTAAATAGAGAGCATGCAGGGAATAAGGCCGCTGTGCTCCTGTAATCACTCAGAGCGTGATGAAATTGTTTGCTCTGAGGATGAACTTTATTACATCTGGATGAAAATGCGACCTATTCAAGGGACGCGATATAATCCATTATCGCTAATACTCGGGGAACGGGGACGAAACATACCGTGACCGTTCTGGTAATGCATCTTCTCCTCATCAGAGTCTTGGAAGGCCTTGCTGTAGCCACAGTGTCTGTACAAAGTCACACACACACAAGTGACAAACACACACAGATAGGCATGCATGCAAACAAGCTCTCACACACACGCGCACACACACACACACACACATGCACACACAGAGGGATGAATACAGGACAATATGGCAGAACGTTTAGTGTCTTGTTTCATTCTTAAACTTATGTCACACTAATAATCATTTTGTTTCATCAGGCAAGAGGAGTCAAGCAACAGAAGGGAATTTACACAAGTACACATTTAGTGGCACACATGTTTTTCCATGGATGCTTCCACTATTTAAAGTTCAAATAATGACAAACAACAAAACACAAAACTGGCAATTTGGGAGAGGCAGGGCGAGGGGAGCGACGGCCCCTGAGGACCCTTTGGGCTTGTGTTGTTTAAATGTTCCCTTACATGTTTCACCTCTTTGCTAACAAAACAATACAATAATAAAACGATGAGTCTATGTAATGGATCTAAAATGCAGGGGTTTTATCTCTGGTCTCTCATCGATTGGTTAGAAAAATGATGACCGCTATCCCCTCTCCTCAAATCATTCACTCCTCCCCAGTACCAGGGAGGAGGTGCTGATGCTAGCAGTAAAGGAAAGACAAGTGTTACGGTTGACATGAGCGCTAGAGGAATACACCAGGTTTTTGGGAGGTTGTCCTGTTGGTCAACTCACCCGTTAAGTGATGAGAACACAGATAACAAAATCATCCGAGTGTTCCCGGTATATAACTGATGTAGCCAGGTTTATTTTTTGGAACTATTTGTGGTGAGAAACGACGTATTCATCCACTGCAGAGTGATTTTTAGCTGTACACCGTCTCCCATTGCCCACCGCGTTCACTTTCCATATTTGTAGATCACATTTTGTGTCAATTTTATATTTATACATATAATTTTCTACCTGTCTATCACTTCAATCTCCCAAAAACTTGGTGTATTCCTTTGTGGTAAACAGGTAAACCGATGCTCAACTCCAGTCAGTGAAAACCTGTCTTTGTGATTCCACATCCAAGTGACATTCATCATCGTGGGCTCTAGGCTAGCTTTGCAGTCATGAAAACATGATTTTGACTGGATAACCCCTTTAAAAAACTCATTTTCTTCCTCTCTAACAGAATGGAAATGAATTCCAGTTGAAAAACGTTAATATGCACTGAAGTACGAATTCATTAAGTGCAATGAAATTAATTATTGGTCTCAGTGCTACGGAGATGTAAGTTGAAAACATCAAAAGGGGCGAGGGGGCCGGGGGGGTCGGGCTAAGTGGGAACGTTTGGCTTGCAAGCTACCGGACGTGACTCAACAATTAAGTCCACAACGAGGTGGAAACTATGAATGAGCTAAATACGACAGGAAGAAGACAGGAAGTGTTGAGGAGAAGGCATTAGCTTTCAGAGCTCCTCTTCACTCATCGTCCTTATTACTCATAGAGAAGCATGCAGATTATTTGTGCACTCGTAGATTGTGCAAATATCAGAAGACCAAAGGGCGTTTAGCTTCTAAGATCCTTTCCCATTTCTGGGGCACATCTTAAAGTCATGCTCTAAAAGGGCCTCATTCAAACAACAACCATGCTTCCATTGTAACTGTTATACTACATGTAGGAAAAAGCCAAAAAAAACAGCAATAACGGGGGTTTGGCATCACAAGCAAACACGGCACAGGGGGGGGAGGCGAGGTAGAGTAGTGTAAGAAAGTGTTCCACACACAGCAGCGACGGGTAGTGTGGTAAAGTGTAGCCTTGCCGTTTCCTGCAGATGATGATGGCCAGGAAGGTGACCAGGGCCGACACCAGGGCCATGCAGATCCAGATGATGGTCATGGTGTTGTAGCGCAGAGGAGCTGAGGAGGAAGACAGCACACAAACAGACAGCGGTGTCAGCCGAGGCGGCGGGTCTCAGCCATGCGCGACGACACCCAAGAGTGCGCGGGTTTGGGCGAGCTCTGACGTCACCGGCACCCGCCCGGCGTTTGCTGCTCACCCACCCGTAACCAACCCCCGACGTGGTGAAAATTATAAACATCAGAGAGCCGCATCTGCATGAATTCGCATTTTTAAAAAAATAAAAAATGCACCACAGCAGGAATTCTCACACCATAGAGACTTACATGCAGCGCCGTCGGTACAGATGACAGAACCGGCACCATCGCCGTCTTCTCGAACTTCTCCTGGTTTTTAACTCCCCGATTTGTTTCCAACTCTCAAATTTTATGATCCCCACCAGCAATTATTCAGAAAGCATTTGTTTCTGACCCAAAACCCGAGTCCTTTTCTGACCTCCACCCACTCAAATTGTCATTTCTGTGGGTTTCGGGGACAGGCTGACACCGTGTATTTTCTTTAAAGCCGCACTAGGCAACTTTGCCAAATGCCAGCAAGAGGTAACCGGGCCAAACCAACAGGAAACCAAAACGAGAGAGGCAAAAGATCAACGTCGGTGAGTCCTGCCTTCTCTGGACGGAGCGCTCGCTTGCTGCTGTTTAGGAGGCAGTTTGTATTTCACTCTTAAGGTTTGATTCATCACTTCCTGTGGGTGCAGACTTGTCTATACCCGACACCAGATTTTAAATGGGTCAAATCTGGCAAATCTCAATTAATCTCAATTCATGGGGATGCTCTATTACAGCATTAGTGATTTAGACTGGTGTATTGTTACATAGAAAATCTCGCCTAGTGCACCTTTAAGATCCCTTTTAGACATTGAAGACATGGTATGAGCTACCTAGCATGTTTTCTTTATTTTAAAACAAAGTGTGGTTGCAATCAGGGGAGCTCCTCTGAGTTCAACATGCTTGAAGAATTATGAGTTGGTGCCAATTAAGAATCACTGATGGTGGGAAAGTAATTTTCTGTGAGCACGTCAAAGTTAAGATTATTACGTGAATTCAAATCCAATCTGGAGACCCGAAGAAAACCTGAGACGGGCTAGGTTTGGTGTCACACAGCCCCGGGATGTGATTCATTTGGGGAAAGGAGCCAAAGGAGAGTTTTTCCTCCTCAACATCAAGCAACCAGAGAAACTGCAGTCGGGCAACAAGGGGAAAATCTACATGCTAGAAAACAGGCTACTCTATCTAGTTTTTCACATATTTACTTATTGATTACTCAGCGTGTAGGCTAGGTGGGACCACCCTCTGGTGTTCAGAGTCTAAGAATGAAATAATGTCAAGAGGAGGAGGATCGGGGTCCAGTGAGGAGTAGAAAGAGAATCAATCAATGAAGTCAATGAAACAGCACTGGGACTCAGATCAGGAGAGAGGTTGAGCTTGGCAGGCCTAGAAGAGACTCCGCACCTCACCTGCCAAATCGCCTATTGAGCAAGAAATAATCTTCTCATAAAAATAAGAGTCTTCTAATACATTTTTTTTTTTAGCAAAGTTGAACTTTCCTTGTTATGCTTGCCCCAGGTACACCGCCACACCAAGACGGACCACCCCGGAGTGGCGCACGGCGCTGTTTGAAGCCGGGACAGGCAGCGGTTTTTGCTGACAGGGGTGACCCTCTAACAAAGTGCAGATCGATGGAACAGAGGGATGGACTGAGGCGGTTAACGGCCCCACTGACACCCAGGCCTCTTTAGCCCGGCGCCACGCTGTGCGGTCTGGCCCGGCTCTGAGAAGATCTCTGCGCCAAGTCTTTTAGCAGAACAAACACTTCTGTTATTGGACTTTTTCCACTGTATTAAACGTGTGGCTGAAGGGCCCCTGTGGCCCACGGCAGGCATGAGGTTGCAAGCAACAAATCAGTGATATGTTCTCTCTCTCTCTCTCGCTCGCTCTCTCTCTCTCTCTCTCACACACACACACACACACACACACACACAGTGTTAAAATGTATTCTAGGTTGCTGCCTGAGACATTTTGGGATATTTTTGAAAGGAATAAACTGTTCCCAGACTTGAATCTGAAAAGTACACATGCAAATTCTTGTTAGGCTGCACACACACACACACACACACACACACACACCTGCTTTCCCAGTCTGAATCTCCACATTTTGGCTGAAGCGCCCGCAGCCTGCTGAGGTTCTGGCTCGGACCTGGAAGATGTACTTAGTGCCCGGCTTCAGCCCTGACACCCGGGCGCTGGTGCCTTTGGACTTCAGAGTGGAGTAGCTCTGCTCCTCGTTGTCCTGGAGGGAGACATCCACATTGAAGGAACTTGAAATGAGCCTATTGGTCAACCTACCGAGGCGAAAGTTGGTAATGATTTTCATTGTGAGGCATGGAGGTTCATAAATGTTTTAAAATGAAATATCATTAACTCGGTATCGCTGATGTAGCCAGGTTTATTTTTAGAACTATTTCTGGTGAGCAACCACATATTCACCCTCTGAGCAGTGGTTTCTAGCCGCCCACCACATTCACCTATAGAAACAGGTAAAGCAGTCCCCGGTAATTCAAAACACTTTCTTCATTTTGCATCATATTTTGTATAAATGTTACCAAGCAGACTCGTATCATTTAAGATTACTCAACATTTAGCTTTAGAGCTTAGAGACACGTGGATGATTTTGGTGTGTATGTCGTGTGTATTTTCCCTGTCATTCCTTTAACACAACAAACAGCACTGAGCTCTTGATAATGTTCTACACATAAAACTGTTAATTTGTTCATTTTTAAAGGTATATTTATATTATTATATGTTATATATTATTATATTATATATTATATATATTTTTTATATGTATATTTTTTGTGTATATTTTTTAGGATATTTCTTATACAGCCTGTTGACCGTAAATGTGTTTATTGTATAGTGATGTGTGCCTCTCTCTTGTCTTGTACTGCTGCAAACTGCAATTTCCCCTCAAGGACAATAAAGAGCCATCTATCTATCTATCTATCTATCTATCTATCTATCTATCTATCTATCTATCTATCTATCTATCTATCTATCTATTGTCTGTCTATCTATCTATCTATCTATCTATCTATCTATCTATCTATCTATCTATTGTCTGTCTATCTATCTATCTATCTATCTATCTATCTATCTATCTATCTATCTATCTATTGTCTGTCTATCTATCTATCTATCTATCTATCTATCTATCTATCTATCTATCTATCTATTTATATCACAAATACCACAAAAGAAGCGGCTAGGCTGACAAATCGTACAAATTGATCAAAAACAAGCGATGCGTTCATTGTGTTGAAGGAATATGTTTTTTGTGACAGTGGAAACAACGACGTGACAATCATCATCATCATCATCATCATCATCATCATCATCATCATCATCATGACTCCTTTTTATCTGCCTCTTGCGTCTTTTATTCATTAGACACTCACACTTTTAGACACTAATTCAGAGACAACAAGAGTAAAAGTAGAATAAACATAAGCAACCACTGATTAGAAGTGCAAAGGCCAAAATAACAGCATCAAAACAACACGTCACTCCAGTGTCCCTGGAAAGCGAAGAGCCTGATAACAAAGATGTGCTAGGTGCATCTTTCTGTCTTCGTTGTCATGATCATCCTCAGCAGCTAGTCTGCCGCTGCAGGACAGTATGGCCATCCCCCCCGCTGTAAGTCATTGTTGTTGAGTACAGTACTGTGGAAGCCTTAAATAAGCACATTGCTGACTTGTCCACTTGAAATCCCCTCAGGCATCCCGCCAGGCAAACCCAGATTAAGACACCAGCGCAAGAGACGAGCTAATCCTGCAGCACTCTCCACACCATCCTGCTTGTCTGGCTACGGCACTGCTGACTCCCTGGCCGCTCCCTCTGCAATTAGCTGATTTCTATCATTACGTACACACACACACACACACACACACACACACACACACACACACACACACACACACACACATCTACCTCACCTACACACACATGCAAACACACACACACACATATACACACACACACAGCAATTAGCTCCTCGCCATGCTTATGCACCCGCCAACCGCTTGCTGTCACTGTCACTTTCACTAAGTTGGAATCTGCAGCCACTCACTCTCTCTCTCTCTCTCTCTCTCCCCCGACCCCTATTTCCTTTCAATTAGCTGAGCTGCCAGCGGGATCTTTTCTTGGATTAAGTTATCCAGAGTCTATCCAACCGCTCTGCTGTGCATTTGTGATGTCTTGGCTCAGCTCAGTCGCAGCCACTTTGAAGACAACGGGCTTATTCTCTTGCTGCTCTCCAGGTATTTTTCTTGTAAACTGCTAGAAGAGTTACATGTTAAATGTTTTCGGGAACATAAAGAGAATGTGTCGATAAAGCCCAATACAGATAACTACAGTGTGCGGTACTTGGTGTGGTTCATGTATACAGTAACAGTGTACAGCGGCTGCTCGAGTACCTTCTCGTAGTATTTGATGTCGTACTCCAGGATCACTCCGTTGGGCTGGTTGGGTTTATGCCACATCAGAGTCACGCTGTTCTGACTGGCATTCTCCTGGCGTATCGCTAACACCTCAGACGGGGCTACACAGGAAACAGGAAGAGATCCTCAGTGATCACCACATGAGATGATGAAAGTACCACGCAGTAAAGCCCTGTTCACACCGGACAAGTATCATGTGGGGACCTCATGTACTTAATGAATCAAAACCAGCCGATACAGTTCTCAGGAGTCAACAGTGCCCCGGGTACAACTGTGTAACATCAAGATTTTACAATTTGTCATTTCCTGGTTTAGCAAAACAAAACTTGAAGCTTGCTCCGAAAATACGTTCAAAACCTTCAAAAGATTCAACTACTGCCTCCACTGTTCCTGACAGGAGGAAGATAGAAATCATGCATCTAGATGAAGAAGAAGAAGAAGAAATCAAAAACAAATTACAGCTGCAATTACTGAGAGTTTGATTCTAACAGGAGTTGTATTATCATTATGGGATCATGCTGGGTTCAAATCAATGAGCAATAATTACAAATGACTGGTAATAATATTACAGGTAACGCTGATCCTGCAGAACAAAATCGTCTTCCTGACTAAACTGATCTGAAAACAGTATGACTACCAGCCATGCTGAGTGACTTGATGGATAAATCATCATGGCAAGACTAACAATGGTCTGACTGATGTATTGTACACTAGAATGGAGAGAATGTATTAATTAATTGATTGATTAGTGAAGTCATGAAGTGATTGGTTACTAAATTGATGATGGGGGGGGGGGGGGGTAGGATTGCACTCAGTCTTAACCTGCTCTGCTCATTGAAACCAGCTGCAACTCAGCTACTGTAGGGTGATCGCCTGCACACTTGATCTCTATTTCTTAGATCACCAGAGTAAGATCCTACAATCCAACGCGGTCGGCTCTCTGGTCTCACTGTCACCCCATCCTCTCTAGTCTGTACTGTCTTTGTCTCAAGGTCTATTGGAAACGCCAAGGGAGTCCATTACCATCATCGACTAAACCCTTGATCCCACCCAAACCATCAATAACTCCTTTGATTTATTGGGTGTGTTCACACTATTTTGGTATTTTCCAACCACCAGCACCTTTTATACATGAAAGTCAACGAGGTGTGGCTGCAAGGTTAACGGAAAAACAGACACTGTACCCGGCTTCCTATTAGGCAGAGCAGAGCACTTTCTAAAGCTGAGGAAAGTTCATCTTCACATAATACTAACCAGCCAATCACATAAAGGAAGGGGCAACCGACCAATGACAAAATGATTACTACTGATGACTACAACAACAACAACCAGAACGAATACAGAGAAACCAGTGTAGTTATTACTCTGATCATAGAGAGTCAGGGTGGAGTACAGGGTTGTCCTTCTGCAGCTCGTCCTTATGGAAACAAAATGACCTGTTTTTCATTATCAGCACAAAATGTGGTTGAGGCAGCACTTTGTTTGACATTATAGTTTGTCTTTATTTGTCAATTTAGAGTCGAGACAGACAGGAGAGATTGAGGGGTTTTGAGGGGGATGACATGAGACAGGTCTAAGGCCCAATTCAAAGCCAGGATGGCGTTTTGCACATGGTATAGCCAACTGAGCCACCAGGACACCCATGGGGGCACTTTGTCTCTTTTTTTGGAAAGATTATTTTTATAGCATGTCTGCTTCATCGGATACTTTTCAGCAGGGAGAGACAGGAAGGCTGAAAACCCACCTCTTCAAGAAACATTACCCTGACCCTTCCTCTTCAGGAAACATTACCCTGACCCTTCCTCTTCAGGAAACATTACCCTGACCCTTCCTCTTCAAGAAACACTACCCTGACCCTTCCTCTTCAGGAAACATTACCCTGACCCTTCCTCTTCAAGAAACACTATCCTGACCCTTCCTCTTCAAGAAACACTACCCTGACCCTTCCTCTTCAAGAAACGTTTCCCCTGACCCTTCCTCTTCAAGAAACGTTACCCTGACCCTTCCTCTTCTAGAAACGCTACCCTGACCCTTCCTCTTCAAGAAACACTACCCTGACCCTTCCTCTTCAAGAAACACTACCCTGACCCTTGCTCTTCAGGAAACATTACCCTGACCCTTCCTCTTCAAGAAACACTACCCTGACCCTTCCTCTTCAAGAAACATTACCCTGACCCTTCCTCTTCAAGAAACACTACCCTGACCCTTCCTCTTCAAGAAACATTACCCTGACCCTTCCTCTTCAAGAAACGTTACCCTGACCCTTCCTCTTCTAGAAACACTACCCTGACCCTTCCTCTTCAAGAAACACTACCCTGACCCTTCCTCTTCAGGAAACACTACCCTGACCCTTCCTCTTCAAGAAACACTACCCTGACCCTTCCTCTTCAAGAAACATTACCCTGACCCTTCCTCTTCAAGAAACGTTACCCTGACCCTTCCTCTTCTACAAACACTACCCTGACCCTTCCTCTTCAAGAAACACTACCCTGACCCTTCCTCTTCCAGAAACACTACCCTGACCCTTCCTCTTCAAGAAACATTACCCTGACCCTTCCTCTTCAAGAAACACCACCCTGACCCTTCCTCTTCAAGAAACATTACCCTGACCCTTCCTCTTCCAGAAACACTACCCTGACCCTGACCCTTCCTCTTCAAGAAACACTACCCTGACCCTTCCTCTTCCAGAAACACTACCCTGACCCTGACCCTTCCTCTTCAAGAAACATTACCCTGACCCTTCCTCTTCAAGAAACACCACCCTGACCCTTCCTCTTCAGGAAACATTACCCTGACCCTTCCTCTTCCAGAAACACTACCCTGACCCTTCCTCTTCAGGAAATACTACCCTGACCCTTCCTCTTCAGGAAACACTACCCTGACCCTTCCTCTTAGCCTTGCCTATTTGTCGTCAATTATTTGTCTGAGCTCTTGTTTATTGGCTCTTGTTAATTTGATTCTCTTATTTGTCTCATTTGTTTAAGAAAAAGTAGGTTGCTAACTTATTGCACTCTTACCTTAACACTAGTTTTGCTCTTAGTTGCTTGTTCAGGAAGGAAATGCACTTACGATTTCTGGTGACTAGTAGTTCTCTTGCCTACCTATGTTGAATGCACTTATTGTAAGTCGCTTTGGATAAAAGCGTCTGCTAAATGACTGTAATGTAATGTAATGTAAAAGGATGTGAGCGAGAGGGAGAGACAAGACGTGACGTTCCCAGGCCAGATTCAAACCTAGGACATCTTTGGTTACATGGTACGGTCCACCACTGAACCACCGGGAAGCCCAGGATCACTTTTTTCTCCCATTAAAAAGCAGAATAGTGTGAACACGCCCCTCACCTGGTGCTGCGTCGTCGTCCCGCCTCACGAACCCACTAAAGCCAAAGCCCTCCGTTAAGACGCGCTGCCGCTCAGAGCCCTACCTGCCTGGTTCGTGGTGATGTTGACCGAGACGTACAGCGGCGGCTCGCTGCTCAGGTGCGTCACGGCGTTCATAGCCTGCATGCGGAAGGTGTAGTTGGCGTGGGCCACCAGGTGGAGCACCGTCACCCAGGGGTCCGTCAGCCCGGTCTGGCGGGGGACGAAGCGGACCGCCGCCGTGCCCGAGCGCTCCACCGTCCCGCCTCCGCCTCCGCCCCCCTTCCCGCCGCCGATGCCCCCCAGGAAGGAGGCGCAGTCCTCGCAGGGCCCGCCCTCCCCGGAGCATTTCTGGCACAGCACGCTGTACTGCAGGTCGCTGCGGCCCCCGGTGTCCAGCGGGCGACCCCACTCCAGGTTCACCGACGTCCCGTTGACCGAGGAGATCACGTTCACCGGAGCAGACGGAGGGCCTGGAGAGACGGAGGTCGAGGTTCAGTTTCAGACGTTTCGGATCGTCGTCCCGAAAAAAAAGGAAACAGGATTTTTGGGTCATAGATTAGTTTGGTAATATAAAGCAAGTCATTCCAGTTAGTGTGTGTTGGTGTGTGTGTGGCTGCCTGTGTCCTTGCCTGTGGGAGTGTGTGTGTGTGTGTGTGTGTGTGCACTCAGGTACATTTTTGGAATGTTTATGAAAGTTTTATGTGTGTTAGTTAATGAGTGTGCAGTCACCAATGTGTGTGTGTGTGTGTGTGTGTGTGCTTTTGTACCTGTGTCCTTGCCTGTGGGAGAATGTGTGTATACACTCAAATGTGCACTTTTAAATGTTTGTGTGTGTATCTGTTTACACATCCACAGATGCACTCAAGATGGCACGTGTGTGTGTCTGTGCATGTGAGAATCTGTGTGTGTGTGTGTGTGTGTGTGTTTAAACATGCACGTGTACCGCGTGCACACTCAAACATACATCTTTGAATGTTTATGTGTGTGTGTATTAGTTAATGAATCCATCCTACTCAAGAGTGCCAAGAGCGTGTGTGTGTGTGTGTGTGTGTGTGTGTGTGTGCTTACGGGTGCAGGGGGCTGCTGGAGGGTCATCTGCTGCCCGGTAGTAGCTGGAGTCGCAGGGGCAGGAAAGGGCGGCTCTGGTCTCTGAGTGGCTGTGTTGAGGACATTTACCACACAGACCATCACCCGCCACCGGCTTGTAGAACCCCACTTCACAGGCTAGAGAGAGAGAGAGAGAGAAAGAGAGAGAGAGACAGAGAGAGAGAGAGAGAGTAAACAGTAGAGTAAATAGAGGTCTCTGCACAATCAGTCATAAAATTGAGCGAGTGACCAGAGCAGGATGAATCACCCTCCTATGCCGAGCTGTGCGTACCAACAGAAACACCACTTCAACTTTTTAAAAACTGTGTCATCGCCTCCAAAGCACCTCGCTTCAGGACACACAACCCCGAAATCTATGTATAATTACAGGCCTCCGAACCGCCGAGACCTCGGAGCAGGGGAGATGAAAGTCGCAACTTCTTTCGCAGATTTGGGGCTCTGCACTCCTGATACTCCCGGTGGGACGGCGGCGGCGAAATCCGGACCGTGTCTCAACCTTGTTCAGCTCCTCTGATACATATTCACTTTCAACTCTGTGCTGATTAATAATGGAAGGGGCTCTGATGAATATATTCTCTTTCCAGGCGGCTAATAGGCTGCTGCTATGGTAAATGGGGCAGGGGTAAACCTCTCGCACACACACAGATGCTGCCGTGCCCGAGTTTGCTCTTCCTCACAAGAGAGGCAATTTATTCTTCCCAGAATGCTGCGGTTCGTTTTACGGATGCACCGTTTCCCCCCGGAAACCTTACAGAAGACCACCTCGGGTGTTTGGACCAATATGAGGAAAACTATACAACTATAAGAAAGCATAAGGACACTTTTGACAGGAATAAACTGTTTCCTGTAGTTGTATCTGAAAAGCACACGGGCGAATGCTTCACCAGGCTGCACACACACACACACACACACACACACACACACACACACGGTAGATTTTCAACATGCTCACGTGCTGCATGCGCATATTTAATTTGATTGACTGCATTTTTCCAGCCATTTGATTTTTATTTTCAGCTGAATACCTTCAGCAGGACATAATTAGTTGCTGCTCTTGAAGATCTCATTTATTATGTTATACATAATTAAGGATGACAGACATCTAACAGGAAAATTAGGAATGAAACTAGCCATGAAAACACACTTCAGCATATTAAAACCAAAATAAAAACCATAAATTATATTGCATCTAATTGAAGTTCATGTTCATTTTCAGTTTTTTTTTTTCATTTTACACGGTGAGAAAAGCAAAGACAGAATCCTCTAGTAATCAATGGGATCGACAGGCAAAATTCAAGAGGCTCGAACCCCGAGTCTCATGCTCTATACCAACAGAGCCCACTTTCATTAAATCAGTTTAAAATACCAAATTCTAACATTGTTATTACTATTTCTAAAGGCGGAGGGCCGTCGCCTTTAGTATTTCTATTTGTTATTTAGACGGCAGGAAACTAGAGATGTTGTCCAAACAACCTAAATATCTCTGGACACGATCTTTAAATATTAAAGGCCTCGGAAAAACATCCTTAACATTTTACTACCTGGTTGTTTCACACGGTTGGAAAGGTGTAATGCCGAGAGGTCACTGAGAAATATAACAGGTGAGGCGATGGGGGAGCGAGACTCTTCTTCAGTATTGGATAGGAAACAGTAGTGATGGGAAAGAGACAGATTCAGACCCACAAATACAAGCTCAGCCATAACCACCTCCACAACAACCTGCCCTGACCGCTGTCTTCCTCTGAAAGTGTGATGAAGGACGAGACATTTATTATTATTATTTTCATTGATTTGTATTACATCTATTTTTAAGGACTGCAAAAATCAGATTTAGTCAGTAAAATTGAAATTGTGATTTTAACACGTTTCTACTTTTTCCCATCCCTAACCTGCATGTATACATCCCATAATAACACACACACACACACACACACAAACTCGCACACACACACACACACACACACAGTTTGTATCACCACAGACTAAAAGACTGGGAGCGATAGTGCACTTCTCTTCCACTGCCAGAGCCCCCACAGGAACCAGAAACTATTTCTATTTGCAATATTTATCCCAGACTGTTTTCTCTCCCTCCTTTTTATCCCGTTAATCCCTCCATCCCTTGATGTTTTTTTGTGAAGCCCCTGAGTTGAAAAGCAGGTCACGATAAACATCGGAACAGCTCGTTCATCAAGGGGAGAGGCGGCGAGCGCTTTGAAGTCTCTGACAGATTCACTAGGAGCTGTACACACACTCACACACACACACACACACACACACACACACATACATACGCATGCACAGGTTCTGATAATGCAAAACACATAACACACACTCACAAACACACACACACACACGGAGGATGTCTGATATTGCCATAGTAAGCACACACAACATCATCAACATGCAGGTTAATATAGGAAGGAAAGAAGAAGACCAGCATCAAGACACGCTTTGGTAACGTTTCAGTTATGAGGCACCGATCTGATGCACTGAAGACAGAGGCACTTATAGACGGGAAGAAGAACAACAACAACAGGAAGAACAACAACACTACCAACAACAATAAGATCAAGGGGAAGGATGACCACAGATATATTCTGCTATACCATCTACTTAAAGGTGCAAGGTGCATCGTTTTAACATCAATAAATCAATACCACATTCAGTTTGAGACATTAGTAGAATTACCGTAAACAAACAAGACCACCGCTGAGGAGACTGGCAGCGTCTACACTGCTTTTTACACTGTGTGCCACTGGGTCGAATTTCTGCTATATTGCTTTACGGCACAAAACAGGAAGAGGGCGCTGTTCTTCCAGCGCTAACGGAGCTAAAGCTAAAGAGTTTCTGGTAATGGCAGATGGTGGAAGGAGTGAAACGGTGATGTTAAAAAAAAATTACATGTCTACCCTCTTCAGTTAAGCCAAAGAGAAATCCATTTCTATTCTATTTGTGACAGGAAGCAGCGGGGGGTTATGGGAAATGTAGTTTTAGAGAAACACTAGCACTAAAAATACCGCTGGTGTGAGAGAGAGGCTACCAAACTTCTCCACCAGGTTTATAGTATATATAGTGTTTATAGTAGTTATACCAAGGTATCATAATTCATTTGACAATAATATATCGATTATTAAAAACGATCAGCATTTTAAACTCACTATATGACCGCCTGTGGTCAAACATGGGGCTGCAACTGGGGTATTTTTCGGCAATTCTACTGGTATTGAAGTTCATAACATCCTCGTCCAAACAGTATTACATAGTATTACTATATAACACTAGTGTGTGTGAACTTTCAGATAAAGCGACTGATACGAACGCAGGGCAAGTGAAGCGAGAAAACAGGAGACCACAGAGGAGAAGAATGTGCTGGACGTGGGCAGTGGGGATGCAAGACGGAAAAAGTGATGGAAATTGGGAGGGAAGGGAGACGCGGTGCAAAGGGAAAAAAGATACTTCTCTATTCCAGAGGTGTTCACGCACACACTCCTTTAGAGAAAATGTTTGCAGAGTGTGTGTGTGTGTGTGTGTGTGTGGATGTTTGCGTGTTGCCTGGCGTGTCAGTACCTGTCAATGTAGTGCACTTGCTACAGGAGAATTTGCATTACAATGAATCTTAATAGCTGTGCGCAGCATTGTGCACTGACCTTGATTCATTCCCTGTATAAGTGGGTAAATAAACACATTGGGAAAAAAGGGGGGAGCCGGAGAAAAGCACATCATCATCCCACACGTGAGGAGACTGAGGGAGGAGCAGGGTCTTCAGCGCAACCTGGGCCGGCTGGTGAAAAGCTCATATTGAACGTACAGTCGTGTATCTGGACAACGCCTTCTCTGCTTCATGGTACATTTTAGTAAATCTATTAAAACGACAAAAAATCCTGTGAAACCTTTGAAATATAGGCCAAATTTAAAACTGAAATAATTCAATATAGGTCCTCCTCTTCCAGAGACAATTAAAAATGTGTCAAGCAACATCACGTCAGAGCGTTGGAAATCCCCCGAACAGGAATAAAAGACGAGAGTCAAAACGGAGGATTACTTACATTGCATTAGGTTTACATATTGACAGGCCCGCAGCGTCACAAAACACTAATGCGCCGGTGAAACAAGTTAGGATTTTGTGATGGTTTGCGTGCCCTTCAATAAACCCGGTGCCATGTAAGTAATCCGCAATCTCCACTCTTATTTGTGGGACGTGCTTTCCTCCGTCTAATGGATCTCCTGCGGAAGTCACGTGTTGCTTTGGTCTACTTTCATCTGCCTGCCGTGTGATTTATTGTTGTCCTGTAAATGGTTTAATGCTTTTCTATTGTATGTTGAAGTGGTGATTCACACGTTTAGTCCCTATCTTTGGTGCTCAGCGCTCATCACTGTGGTGTTTCTTCAGTGCCCTTCCCAGAGAGCACCTGTCAATCAAACAGTGTGTCCAGTACTGTGACGTCTTTTACCTTGGATTTTCTTGAAGTTTCTGTAGATGGCGCTCTTTGTTTTGTCTGTTCAGCCACGGTGGCTATCGCTGCCCCTGCTAACTACCCAGTTCTTCTTCTGTTTATTCCAAACACATTTCTGTTGCTGCTGCAGGGCATTTCTTTGAAAATGTTGCAGATTTTGACTGAATAAATTCAATCAGTCATCAAAAGCGGATTTTTAAAAACAGCACAACGTGATCATCAAGAACATATACAGTCCCGATGTCAGTCCCGACTCTGCACAGTGCCGACCTTGTGAGGGGAAACAAGCGCACTACAAAATCGAGTGACAAAGTTAGCCAAAGGCTCCCTGGCTGGTTCCCCGGGGAGCGCATGAAGCCACTAACGAGCCGCTAAAGCTGTCCGGGTGATGGATGAACGTGTCGGTGAGATCAGCTGTGGAAATGGGACACTCACCATCCGGATCCACTCCCTCCTCTCACATCGCTAGTCCAGATACTAACCGCTGGATTCCCTGCGCCTCTCTCTCTCTCCCATTACACCACTTGTACACCTTCCAAGTTCAACACACACACTCCGACGCCACTAGCCAAGTTCAAATGAAGGTGTCCCCTCCCCAATTTGAGGTAAACTCAATTTAATCTGCGTTGTGTGTCCAGGTGGATGGAGACGGTTAAGGGCCCTTAAAGAACAATAGATAGATGGATGGATTCAGGGTCAGCAACCAACACCAAGAGTCAGTATTAAAGCCCCAGGAAACTTGGCTTGAAATAGTAAAAATGAATATATGATATCAAAGTTTAGTGTCTAATTAAGCATCCACAAAAATCTGAGTGAAAATAAACGTTCAGAAATATTAGAAAACCTCGTTCAAATGAGTCCCCCACTCATTTGAACGAGGTTTTCTAATATTTCAGAACAGTGGGGTTGAAGTGGGCGTGGTATTTTCTGAGATTTATGACGCAGAGAATTCTTTAATCCAATCATTAAAAAATGCACGTCAGTTGTCCCGCCCCCAACAGGTGCAACAGCTTGACAGTTTGACATGGGCGGAGCTATCAATCGTGTCAGGATGTCAATCAAATCCTGATCTGACACGCCTACACAGTCCTGAGACATGGTCTAAACAGCTGAATGATGTTTTTGAATGAGGTTTTCTAATATTTCTGAACGTTTATTTTCACTCAGATTTTTGTGGATGCTTAATTAGACACTAAACTTTGATATCATATATTCATTTTTACTATTTCAAGCCAAGTTTCCTGGGGCTTTAAAGATAAAGTAGGAGCATCAGGACATGGTGCTGGTCAGACCGGTGATGATAATCCTGACATTGATGCTTTAGTTCACGTTCCCAGTGTATTATTATATTATATATTATTATAAGTTAAATAACATCAATTATGATTAACAGAACAAATGTTTTCCTATTTGTTAATCACTGTTAATGGATACAAGGTGCTATTGTGTGAAATTGTTTTATTGATATACTGAATATCATCTGCAAGATAACAAAGGAGAAGAAGAAGAGAAGAAGAAGAAGAAGATGAGGAAGGAGATGAAGAAAAAGAAGATAATGAAGAAGAAGAAGATAAGGAAGAAGAAGAAGAAATCAGTCTTGACAGATTTTGATGATAATGACTACGATGATGTTATGATGGTGACAATGCAGCGATGAATTCGATGAATTGGTGATGATTCAGATCGTGATGACGACGCTGATAGTGATGAAGATGACGATGACGCCGCTCGGACACGACCGCCGACACCTGAGACCAGACTGAGAAAAAGTCTGCGACGACAAAAATGAGAAAGGAGAGATTGAGATTGCATTCATGATTTTAAAATGTCAAAACGTGTTGAAAATGTCAGACGAGACGATAACTAGCTGCTAAACAAATGCTTTCAAAAGGCCGTGCAGCGGGAACAGTCGCCGTATTGAAACCTGAGAGCCGGCGTCGGACCGCAGCGGGCCGCCTCAGACCCAAAAGCCCGCCTGTTGTTTGGGCAAATATCACCTGGAGACAAATGCAAAAATTTGAAAACCGTCCGAGTGAAAAAAGCATTTGTGTTTATCCCGCAGGGTGCCCCGGTTTCCTGTGGCAATACGATCGCAGCACATTTATAAAGTCATTTACCACGTAATTAGATGACCTTATTGAGGGAAAACACAGCGCGAACGCAGAGAAGCCACCAGAGAGACTGTTGACATTACTGCATTTCCCCGAGCCGTCTCCCTCTCTTCTCAGGTCATCGGATGATTTAGAGATGGAGTCTCTTCTCGATGGACGTTAAATGAGGAGTTCGTTATATCGTGTGGTGTGGATGCCGGTCATTGATTCCTCCTCGGCTGTCAGCTTGTGCATTTCTGTGAGAAACTACCATAAATATAGCGTCAATATCTTAAGTCTGTACGCATTTGTGCCTCTCCTGGCCTCCCTGCTGGGTTCAAATCAATGCCATCGATGAAGCCATCACAAAGGGAACATTACCGCCGTGTTTTTCTTTGAAAAAAGCCTGGTAATTACAAATCAAACCAGACAAATACATCCCGGTTAATGAGCATTAAACGGATGTTAATTATCCGATTGAATGGCTGTCACCATTAAACTGTGTCTGACGGAGGGAGAGGGAGAGAGGGTCGAGGGGGGAGGGGGGAGGGGGAGGGAGGAACGATGGGCATTTGAAAGGCGTATTAGCAAGCAGATTGAGAAGATCAGAGAGTGTGTGCATGGAAAAACAAGAGAGAGAGAGAGAGAGAGAGAGGGTGGGGGGGGAGGCGAGGCGGGTGAGAGAGGCTAAACTTTTCCTTTCCTTTCTTTCTCTCAGCGCTCGCCGTCGCTGCGACGCATCGGAGGGGAAATTAATCAACTGTGTTTGATTATTTATATATTTGGAAAGGACAAAGTGTGCTGAGAGAGCCGAGCAGAGGCAGGAGTCACGCCGAGCTAATATGGTCACAACACATCCGCCTCAGAGGGGCGGGACAACACACACGCCCGTCTTCAGACACTCGGAATTCAAAAAAAAGGTGCAACTTTATCAAGCGGCTCGCATGATTAGTGAAGTAAGTGATAAATTACAGACCAGAGAGTCGGCTGTGTTGGAGCAGAAGTACAGTCAGATAATCAGCCAGCCAATCAGAGACCCTCAAACACAAGCCCAATCAGAACTATTCACCGTTCAGGCTTTAGTCTTCCAAAACCCTTCAATAGTCCAATTGACCCGATCAACAGCGAAATTCAAGCAATTGTGCTCACTTATTCACATGGCCACATATTGTTCCTTTTCATGTACGATCTCAACGTCGGTGCAGGCCGTCGCCTCAACATCTTTCCGTCATCAACGTGTTTGTTGAGTTTGACCCGACCTCGAAGATGAAGTGTTTTGTCGACTCGCAGGTCCAGCAGGTGAAAGCCTGAGTGATGAAGGAGCGTTTGACATTTGACCAACGTGTCTGAGAAACATATCGAAGCTCTGGAATCCAGTCGAAGGGTCTTTCAGCGGATCGGGTCAGAGGTGAGCTTCGGATAAATGATCAGTTATTGTCTTTTAATAAGAGACGAACAACAAAATATTGAAAACCCTTTTGGTATTTCAGTTTTATTCCGAAAGAGAAAATCGACTCGGCTCTTTTCCAGCCTTGTCCTGCTTCACATTCACACTGTAGCACCAGTCTTCCACTGGTGGCCACTGGGAGCTTCCCATTTCAACCAGTCTGTTATCAGCCATTGAGCAGTTGAGGGTTTAGCGCCTTGCTCAAGGGCTACCCTAACAGCAGTTACTGAGGGAGAGAGCGAGAGAGTTACTCGCTCACTTTCCCCACCGGGATCCCAAGATTCAAAATGGTGACATTCCAGTCACGAGCCCTCTTCTCTAACCACTGAGCCACCACTCCCCACACACACACACACACACACACACACACACCTCCACCAGCTACTGCCTCCTCAGCGGAGGTCTGAGCGAGGCAGAATTAAATGACAGCGCCCCGTGTGCACATCAGTTTAACTCAACAAGAAGTCGGGGCAGGAAATCATTTGAAGGAGTCCCGCGGTCCCTCCAGACGGAGGCTGCAGCTCCTCGGTGATCTGCTATCATGTTGCCTGTCTCTTTACTGTCAGCACTAATAGCTCCTAGACACTGGGCTGGGACATGGGTGGCTACTGCAGGCCAAGGGTGGCACGCACTCAATCAATAATTTACCCCACCAGCTCCTGGCCTTTTGTGCGTGTAGTGTGTGTGTGTGTGTGTGTTCACTTTAAATTAAGCATTCATATGGGCTGCGTATAAGAGGATTTGTTTTTGCAAGAGTGTGTCTTTGTGAATCTGGTAACATGGGTACGCAAGCGTTGTGCGTGTGTGTGTGTGTGTGTGTGTGTGCGTGTGTCAGCAAAGTTGCTTTGTGCGCTGATGTGTAGCACTCTGCACCTGCTGTGGAGATAGGGCTTCGGCCAATCACAACAAAGATTGGAGGGAAGTCTGAGTGACACAACAATGCCGTGTCTGGCCGAGATATGATTCATTCCGTTATCGCTCGCTCTCTCGCACAGACACACACACTCGCTCTCTCTCTCTCGCTCTCTCTCTCTCTCTCTCTCCCCCGCGTCACACTGCTCGCTCTGCCATAATGGCTTAACAGCACGAGGAAGCTTTAATAATACCATCCTCTCCTCGCCTCCCCTTGTTCCTCTCCTCTCCTCTCCTCTCCTCTCGGTTTATCCCGGCTAATAAACTGACCAATCACAGCCCTCGGTCGTCCGGCAACGAGGACCAAACCCGACGCGCAGAAAGACTAATTAGTCTTGGCGCGGCAACAACAAATCCCCCGGCGCAAGCGCTCACACACTCGTGCACTAACAAACAGATGTACATTGCTCACGCGTTTAATGAGCTCCACACATTTGGACACACACACACACACACGCCGCCACACACACACACACACACACACACACACGCGTATTAACACACACATTCCCGATACCCCGTCTCCCAAAAATGATGCCGGCAGCTGTGATGGTTGCAATTTCTTACTCTTGTTGAGATCTTGTTCTGCCACATCAGTACGGTGGCTCTGGAAATAACTGCATTGTGTGTGTGTGTGTGTGTGTGTGTGTGTGTGTGTGTGTGTGTGTGTGGGTGAAACCTTCCGATGTTTTCAGAAACCTCTGAATGCCCTAACTGAGCTAATTGAGGACATTTCAATTTGCCGTTGAGCGCGCCGGGCCGCTCCCTGTGCAGAGTTTTTCCTAATGAATTAAGAATAAAAACGATTACGATCCTCCGAGTTCAAACCAAGTTGATACGCATCCCCGGGGAAACGGCACTGGAGGATTAGATTGTGTGTGTGTGTGTGTGTGTGTGTGTGTGTCAGTCTATGTACGGGTGAACGTGTGCGCTCACGTTCCCCCCCCCCCCCCCCCCCCCCCCGAGGCTGTGATGTGAGTGTGGGTGTTTCTTCTGGTGCCTCGGTGTCATTTCCCTCCAAACAGTAACAACGTTGTTGATCAGCGTCTGTTTACGAACCGCCAGGAGGATGGAACTAATTTGATCACGTCTCTCTCTCTCTCTCTCTCTCTCTCTCTCTCTCTCTCTCTCTCCCACTCTGGAGATTGTTTCAATTTGAGGTGCTTAGGTTCTCGATAGCGAGTTGATTCTGACAGCAATTATGAGTATCGTGTTCCACTCAAGCGGCCGTGAGCCGGGGAATAATGACGTTCTCACCAAATCATCTGTTCCGCAAATCACTTAACTGCATCTTCATTAGGAACGTTGCAGCCGGGAGGAAATCAAAGCCGGGGCCGGGCCGGCAACGTATCGACAGGCTTCGTTTGGCCTCAAATTCCACCACTGAATTCAACATGAATGATACACCTGTAACAGCGCTGGTGTGTCTTCACTAGGGTTGGACAGATATGGGTCTCTGAAGGCCGGGGTCCATACCGATACTTTTAGACTGAAGCTGCTGATTGCTGATAGTTTGCGCTGATATTCAATTTCTTTAACTTTCTCCATTTTTATTATTTATTCATTTATTTATATTAATATTACAAGTCTCCAGTTTCCTCCAGAATATTATCCAGTGTCGGGGTGGAAAAGCCTCAAAGCATTTAGACCATCATGGGACACTAAAACTCTCCATTGAAACCCAAACTGATGTTTCAATAACTCTATAATAATAACTCTTGTATAACTCTTGTATAACTCTGGGATATAATAATAACTCTTGTATAACTCTTAATAACTCTGGGATAACTCTGGGATATAATAATAACTCTTGTATAACTCTGGGATATAATAATAACTCTTGTATAACTCTGGGATATAATAATAACTCTTGTATAACTCTTAATAACTCTGGGATAACTCTGGGATATAATAATAACTCTTGTATAACTCTGGGATATAATAATAACTCTTGTATAACTCTTAATAACTCTTGTATAACTCTGGGATTCATACTGCCTTTAAATGAAAAATGAACAAACAATATAAGATAAATGGAAAATTAAATGAATAAATGAAATGAGAAAAGAAAATTTTCATTTCAGGTTTTATAGAACATCATTCACTGGCTGATATCCAATATTTAATAAAAGGCCATTATTGTATATATATATATATCGGTCTAACCTTATGTTGAGTGTCAGCTGTTTTCACCTGTCTGGACCTCAGGGACCCAGGGGCAGCCAGGGTACCTCACCCTGTCAGAGATGGGCAAGCAGCTCTGTCTCTGGAGCTTAAATGACTTGAGAACACATAAGCATGTCTGGAGCCATGTATGCATGTATGCATGTGTGTGTGTGTGTGTGTGTGTGTGTGTGTGTGTGTGCATCCCGTGATTGAAGTAGAAATACCGAAAGCGAGGAGTGACAGCAGAGAGGAGAGGAGAGAGGGATAGAGGTACTGAGGGAGGGAGGGAGGGAGGTGTTGACAGGCCAGAGAAATGACATTGAGTGTATGTGTGTGTGTGTGTGTGTGTGTGTGTGTGTGTGACAGCTCCTCTTTGTGTGCGTGATGAAATAAATATATAACGGAGGAATATTAAACCCTCCTTGTCGCCTGCTGCTGTCTCTCTGTGATATTTTTCCACGGCGTCACATTGACAGATAATGATCACATTATGTGGCGGAGTGTCATACCTTTCCTCTCTCGCTGCCTCCCCCGCAGCTCGCCGCTCCCGTTGTACTTCCTTTCATAGTTCCTGTCTTCCTCTCTCTCTCTCTCTCTCTCTCTCTCCCCTCCCTTTTTTCTTACATGTCACTTCTTCCCCACTTGTTCTTACTCATTCCATTGCCCTTCTCCCTTTCTTTCAACATGCTGCCTTGCTCTCCTCCTCCCACCCTCCCACCTCTGTTCTTTAAGCCTCCCCCTCTCTCTCTCTCTCTCTCTCTCCCTCTCTCTCTCTCCCTCAGCCTGACAGAGAGGAGAGTTTGCTGACAGGAGAGTCAAAGAGGCCCCCCGAACAATCCCACAAGCCCTCGGTGACTGGAGGAGCCAATAATTGTTGTCTGCTTAAGAGGGAGAAGTGACAAATTACAAGACCTGCCAGGCGCCATGGTGACACGGCTGCTCGCACACACACACACACACACACACACAAACACACACATGCATGTACACACACACACACACACACACACACAGCTTGATCACACATAATTTGGAGGCTACAAAGAACAAATATGTCAGTAATTACTCTGAATTCCTTAAAGGCTAAAAAAAAACAACCTTTCAAGAACAATCAGACTTTGATGATGCTTAATACGTTGCTACAACTTTCACCCCGTGATTTTGCAGTTGCAAGACATGTCAGTAGAAATATCAAAGCGTGTAATGTACAGTGTCCTCTAGCATTACTATCAAGCTTGATACAAAATAAACTCAACATATAAACCGTCTTTTTCAGATTAAAATGTCACTAGATGCTGGAAATGAACCTCCTTCTGTACAACCGCTCACAAAGACGTTGCAATTTTCTACATTTTCTGACCTGCAAAAAAAAAAAAGCTAATTACTTGTCTTGCTCATGTTCTGATCTTTATCAAGGGTGCAAACAAATCTGAGGGGAATATCCTGTATGATGATGTGCAGTATGTTGGATTGCTACACAGGACACCAGGTATGTTCTTCAGATGAATAAAGTAAACTCCAGAGCAGCATTGCAAAATGACTTTTCCTCCAACAGGCCCGGTGCAGAACGCCGCTCGCTCCACGTTGTTAATGCACGATCGATACTTTAATTACTTTCTCCTAATACCCTCTTGTTTTTCACGCAGTCTCAAATGTAAAATACAGAGTCAAACTAGTGCGGATGTTGATCAGGAAAGGATCATTCGTGTTATCTATTCTTTTTTTTAACGAACCTTTATTTACCCAGGGATGTGCTGGTTCACATCCATACAGTAAGAACACACTTTAAACCACCGTCACGTTGATAGTGGTTTAACTTTTCACACTGAGCTTGACGTACATGAGCAATACTATTAGACTCGTCTGATGAAGAAACAGTTTTAATGGAGGTTTTAGTGCTTTACTGTATAAATGTGCGTTTCCTGCAAGCTGCTCCTGGTACTTGGATTATGTTGTTTGCTGCAACCACACAACTATAAACCACAAGCAAGTATGACAGCCAGTGTGCAATTCACAAAGTAGGAGTACAGGCTTTGGTCCATTGACTGAGCAAGCTAACCCACATGTGTGAGCAAGCGTCCCATCTCTGTCTGTCTCTCTGTCTGTCTGTCTGTCTGTCTGTCTGCCTGCCTGTCTCGCTCTCTGAGACAGGCTTGGATCGGCTGGTTGAGCTGAGTGAATGTGACCAGCCTAAGTGTGTGTGTCTCATATCAGTGTGTCCTCGATCGCTCTCACTGTATGGGGCACTTTAGTCCATTCTCCATTGGCTCCGGGAGGCACGCACACACACACACACACACACACACACACACACACACACACATATACACACACACACCTGCACACATGTACACACACTTACACACACAGTGTTTTGATGTAAACTCAAATGGACGAGGGTCCAGCCGACCACACCACTAAAGAAGTCTCTCTCTCCCTCTTTCATTCTCTCTCTTTTTCTTTCACTGCTTTCCTCTCTGTGACACTTTTAACGGCATGTCACGCAACCCTTCACACACACACACACACACACACACACACACACACACACACACACACACACACCATCTCGTGCTCTCAGCCAAGCTCTGCTGTGCCTTTGTCAGGGGAGAACCACTTAGGCGTGCTCATACACACACACACACACACACACACACACACACACACACACACACACACATTCATGTCTTAATCATTTTTTCCCCCCACACATACAAGTCTTAACCACTTAAGCTGGGTTTCTTCCTCCGTCTCGTGCCCCCCCCCCCCCCCCCCTCCCCTCTGAGCTGGGCTGAGTCTTGTCTGGTCTCGTGTGTGCGTGACTGCGGCTGGGTTTGGCGAAGGGTGAATTAGCACAGCGACCCAGTTTGGTGCCAGAGAGACAAGACGTCAGCGCTGGAGATGCTGAACAGCTCTCCTCCTGCTGCACATCCACTTCGCCCTGCGATGGTTACAGACAGCGATGTCACGGCGATAAAAAAAAAAGGGAGATATACTATCACTACCAGTTGGTGATTATTAGAAGGCAAACGACCACCAATAGAAACAAAATGATTTTTACTTTGAAGATCCCGTCTCTATCCTCATATAACATCACTACTGACTGTTCTGTACCTCGTGAGCATCCCGGGCTGCAGCACCACAACCTCCATGTTCTGGGATCTGCAGAGCTCTTCCTTTTTGGACACTGTTTTGCTTTTCTGTGCTGATGCTAATTGCATGCAACTAATTATAGACAGTGTGTATGTTTCCCTCTGAACTGGACACATGCACACGAAGATGCACACACACACACACACACACACACACTCACTCACACATACGTCCTACACGTTTTGACAAGTTGCTCTCAGGGTGTCTAACCAAGAGAGTGAGTGTTTTCCTCTGGCCTCAAATTGGTAAGACACTGAGATTTGTGGTTGTGTGTGTGTGTGTGTGTGTGTGTGTGTGTGTGTGTTTGTGTGTGTGTGTTTGTGTGTGTGTGTGTGGGTGGGGGGGGTATGCAAGCGAACCAGTGTAGCGTATCTCGTTCGCCTCGTTTAGCTGACAAAATGCTTTTAGCGTTTAATTATCCATCGCTCTGTGATTAATAGATTTTAATTACTGTAACCCATAGCAACCTGAAATATGCACAGGTCTCCAAATGAGGTCAGCCAATCAAAAAAAAAAAAAAAAAGAAAAGAAAAATGCAAATTAAAAAAGTAAATAGATTGGAAAAAAAATAAATAAGAGAAGACGTCAAAACTCTTCTCACTCTCTTCCTCGCCGCCGGGCTTGAAAACGGAGCGCCGCGCGAGGCGAGGGAAGTCAAATCCCAGTTAAATAAAAACTTTGGCAGCAGCTACATCGCTATTTTACTCATAATTTACCAAACTTCAGAAAACTCTGTTAGTCATAGAGACTTGTGACCAGACCTTGAACTTCCCTCGCTTCACTTATTTATTTCACATCATCCGCAACCGGGGCTTCAAACAGACTTTTAGATTCACCCGCCACAGAGGGCGAGCACCTCTCAAAATTCATCTGTTGCTTTCTAGGCTTTACACACTGTCGGCATTTGAGCTGATGCTTGAATCCAGAGCTACTGACAGGGAGGGAGCAGGTAGGGGTTCAGCGTCCCGCTCAATTCAACAGGACGTTTGATTGTTGCAGGGATCGAACCTGCAGTCTCTCCGCCACCCTGACACTTTCATGTTTTTACTGGCAAAACCTATTTTTCCTGAATAGATTGTAGAAATTCTGCTGGATTCCTGCCAAAGTGTCTGGTCGTATTAATCTATTGACCGCCCTACTGCTAGATTTTGGCCTTGGCTGGTGTCCCCAACATCATCAACCCACCCCGGGCATGTTGACTTACCTACGCAGGAGTCTCTATGCTCTTCAAATCCTGCAGAGCACACACACCTCCCGATGGGCACCAGCCACTCGCCCTCGGCGCTGCAGTACATCTTGGGGGTGTCCCTCTCCTCGGCGTGGTCCACGCACTGACCCCTGACCTCCACCAGAGAGGACGAGTCGGCGCCCGTCACCACGTCGGTGAACACCGCCAGGTTGCGGCTCACGCCCACGCAGCGCTTGTAGTACACCCGCACCGTGGTCAGGGCGATGCACGCCCCGATGTCCTGGAAGGCCAGGTAGAAACCTCGTCTGCTCAGAGGGCCGACTCCTCGCACCTACATGGGGAGGGAGGTGCGAGGGTTAAGCTAGGTCAGACTACAAGACTGGACAATGCTGTTCAAATTTGTTCCACTATAACATTGAATATATTGTTTGCCTGCTCTAAAACACCCATTGCACATTTGACCGTCCGGCGAGGGGGTCCCTCTCTGGAAGCCCCTCCCAAGGTTTCTTCCATTTCTTCCTTGTCCTCAGTGAGGGTCAAAGGTCGCAAGGTGTCGTACTTCATTTTTTTCTGTTCTTCATTTATTGTTTTCATAAGGTGGCTGTTGCGAAACCCTCTGAGACTGTGACCGTGATGAAGGCACTGGGGGCAGGGTTTCACCTTACATAGGCAGCTGATTGGCTCCATCGCCAAAGCCAGCGCAGACAGTCTTTGTCAATAGACAGTCAATACACAGAAACCCAAACCAGTGGTGCAACATGATTGCACAAATCTGTTGTTGGTTTATGAAACTTCTGCCTATTTTAAGGAAACACCTTGAACACCTTGCTTCTGAAGTTGCGGTGCCACTCAGTTCATTCATATGAGCTCAAAGAGGCGATGCTTTTTCAACAAAGAAGGTGGAATAGTGTGAACACGCCCTTAATGTAATCTCTGAACTACGGTTTGGTGTCGCGCTGTGGCAGCAGCCATTAATCAACCGCTCTGCTCCAGCTGGGGAACATGGACGTCTTCAGATAAATCTTTAAATGCTTGTTTTTCATGTCGTATCGCAGATGACGATCTTGTTAACCATCCATAACATTTTGGATGACAAAAACTATCAGACTGTTAGAATATCTCTTTGAAGTACGAGTCTCCAACCGGCACCGTGACTGTCACCCATTACTGACTTGGTTTAATGGATTGAAAGACGATTCTCTCTGAAGTTGACTCGCCGACGTCTTGGTACGACACGGCGTGCTAAAGCAGTGTCTTTTCAATTTACAGACAAGAATAAATTCTCTATTGGGACTAAAGAGATGAATTATTGAGCAGAACATCTTTATAGGGCACATACCTTTACTTTTGATTCAAAACCTGGGCTCAAAATACAAATACGAACAAATACAGTGTAAACATGGCAATGTATACTCAAGTAATATGAAATCCTGTATCCAGGGTAAAGTTTTCCAATAAATACTTGTTTGCTGGGCCATATTGTCTTCTAGTTTTGAGGCATTGTTATTGAGGAAATCAATGGAGTGTGGTCTGATTCTGATTTAGAAAAACAGACGGCATGTCAGCAACTGATCTGACAATAACTGGCATAATGAAAAGTGCTTTCATCCAATACGAATGGTATCAAGAAAAGTGTAATTTTTGAACCAGAGTCAAATTTCAAGTATTGGAGCCTTTATCGATTTGACAAAAGTAAAATCCTTTCGCTGATAATGAGAGCTGCAAAAAAGCTTGAATGATGGAGGTGACAGAGGATCCAGCTCAACTCAGTTTCCGGCTCAACTCTGGTGGAGACGTACGGGCCAAACAGTGACACCAATACAGAGTGAGACACTGGAGAGTGACACCAATACTCGGCCCTGAGTGAGACACTGGAGAAAATCACATCTGACCTGTCCTACCAGTCGATATTGATGCTGATGCTGTTTGTCGTGTTCGTACCTCAGTGTTGAGTTTCAGCCTGCGGACTCCCAGGTCCACCCCGGTGAAGCTCTCGTCAGCGGCGATGGTGTCGATCTTGATGAACTGGTTCTCTCTTATGGTTGAGCCCACCGCTCTGTCAGACTCGTAGTAGTACAGGTTGAAGGTTTCCTACAGAACAAACGTAATCTAAGTGATATACTGTATATAACAACTGGGTAACACCGTATCTACGAAGATAGATAGATAGATAGATAGATAGAGAGAGAGAGAGAGAGAGAGAGAGAGATAGACAGACAGAGAGACAGATAGACAAATAGATAGACAGATAGATAGACAGATAGATACTAGATAGATAGATAGATAGATAGATAGATAGATAGATAGATAGATAGATAGATAGATAGATAGATAGATAGATAGATAGATAGATAGATAGACAGATAGATACTAGATAGATAGATAGATAGATAGATAGATAGATAGATAGATACTAGATAGATAGATAGATAGATAGATAGATAGATAGATAGATACTAGATAGATAGATAGATAGATAGATAGATAGATAGATAGATAGATAGATACTAGATAGATAGATAGATAGATAGATAGATAGATACTTTATTGATCCCTTGTGGGGGAAATCCTTTTTTTATTTATGTAACCGTTATTTTACCGACATTAAGAACAGATTCTTATTTAAAATGTCGGCCTGGTAAGAGACACCTGAGGAGAAAGGGGGCGGGGCTACAAGATAAAAGCATGTTACTAATATTAGTTTATAAATGTGAAAAAAAGCATGGAAAGCATGTTAGGAAAGAAAAAGGTAAACCAGCTCTGTTGTACTTATTATCTATCTCTATCTCTCCACATTTACTCCCCTCCTTCAACACTCCTACATATTTCCTCCCTTCAGTCTCACCCTCTCACCCTCCCCCTGCCTTCCCTGTCTCTCTGACCGGACCGTTACCTTGCAGGTGCCCAGTACTCCCGGCATGCTGTTGCAGTCTCTCAGGGTGAACTTGACCTCGATGTAGATCCTCCTGGCTCCGTCCCGGGGGATCCAACCCGTCCTCAGCCAGTTGTTCTGGCTGGGGCTCATCACGTTACATACCTGGTTCGAAATAACATTACATTCAGACCGGACCCCTTCATTCTTCATTTGTTTGTTTTCAAGAGCAACAAGAAGAAGAAGTAAGGGATGACGTACAGTGAGTTGGTCATGATCGCAGAATCAGACAGGGTGATTGAAGACCCCGACGTGAAGTGGATTATTTTGCGATCATGACCAACTTGCTGTACATTATCCTGCTTATTAGACGACTATTTACCAAAGATATTAAAAAAATTGATCAAAAAAAAAACCTTCTATGCTTCTAGAAAACAAAACAAATTGCGTATGATTGCTGCTGGTCAGCCTCTAACCATCACCAAAGGTTTTCTGCTGTCTGAGTAAATTGGTTGGTGCCGCAAGGTGTCAGCGTTGAATTTAATTAGAAATCAATAAAAGTGACCTGACTGAGTGATATTATTAGATGTGAAACACAGAAACCACAGAGATCAGAAGGCGTTCACCGTGAAGCTAGCGTGAAACTATGCAGTTACAATAGTAGAACTGGAATAAAACTGTGTATTACTAGAAAATTAAAACGTTTTTATGTCGTAATCCATCAGATTTCCCGCCAAATCTTTACAATGTAAAACACAGTGTGGAGGCTGCCAGTCTTCTAGTCATGGTCTAGTTCGTTTACGGTAACCACTCATTTTGAACTCAAATCACATGATACAAATTCAACAAAATGGATGTGGTGATGATTTATCTGTGTTTTAAAAGGCTACACGGGGCACCTTTAACACTCATTTAGCGCTTCAAAGTTACACAAGTCGCATCCCCCAGGGACGTACAGCGCTGTGATGCTAGAGAGCAAGCAGAGATAGATGGCCACACACAGAACATTACACACCTGGTACGTGTGGATCGGACTGAAGTACTCGTCCATCTCATTAATGGCATCCCACTGGGCAGAGAGAGAGAGAGAGAGAGAGAGAGAGAGGTAGACGGGGGAGGGAGACAGAAAGGGAAAGGTTTCTTGGGTCAGTCACATGGTATCAGGTATTCACATTGCTCAGATTAATACCGAACCATCCGGCATCCATAGCGTTCCCATAGCGATCATCTGTGCATCCCCGTCTCACAGCAGAAGACTATTCGTTTTTGATCAAGTGAAACACGTGACGACTCCTGTCATACAAGCAGCAGTCACGTCTGCCAGTCATGTGGCAGCTCTGTGATATGTCTGATTCAGTCTGTTTCAAGTTTGCAGATGATCGGTTTCCCGTCACCTAGAAAGAGACGTCGAGATTCGTGAGTGTCGTGTACCTCCGCAGTTAAAAACAAACCAACACGAGAGCTTGTGTATTTCTAGGTCTCATTCACGTTCTCATACACAATCACGTGTTCTCGCATGTTTCTTGGTCTGAAGGCTTCACGAACACGAATAGAAGATCTAATAGAAGTCATGATAACATATTACGAGCCTAACGCTAAACGCAATCACGTGTTCTACATTTGAGGACGGCGGGATTCACATCGTGTAATTGCAGCGGGACGCATTCCTCATAACGAGACGCCCTTCATGTATGTGATTAGATTTACACCGCATGCCGCCGGTGGCCAATAATAGAATCAGAAGCAAGAACAATAAGTGGAAATGTGTATCCGTATTTATAAATGTGCTCAAGCGTGTTACACCTTGCAGCGTGTCGTTCCCCTATCCGACTACATCCGACGAGTGAAAACTCAATCATAGGGAAGGCGGTCTATCTGCTGTGTGTGTTGTGAGATAGATACACAAACTCTGGAAGGCTTCAATCTTCAGCTTCAGACAAAAAAAGAAGCCTAGATTTCATGCAATAGGACGCACAGGAAGATTATAAATCCCCCAATCCAGATTTATTTGGATACATCAGCAAACCTTCTGCAGTGCAGGACGAGGTGATGGAAAATAATCTCCCACCGGTGCCCCCAAAATACCTGCTCTATTTTTCGCTCCGGGGTTCACCAACAGTACAGGCGAAAACAAAACCATTTACGTCTGCATACATTTCCATTTTTATTTGCGAGATACACTTCAGGTTCATACTGAGCTCGTCACTTAATTGCCAGAGCCCCGGATAAACAGATAAGTCAGCTTGAGAGGCTTCAGGCTCCGGTCGACTCAAAGTGTTTACATCCACAGGTTAGTCAAGTACCCTGGTTGTGGGTTGACGCACGTGTGTGTCATAATCCGGCTAGAATAACCCAGTGAAGCTTTTCAGCAGGTTTCTGCCTCAGACTCGCACGGCATCATGGGTACATTTGATGTCAACAAAAAGCACGGCGATGAGCGTCACATTCCTACCTCTATTAGAAATAACCTGCAGCTCAGCTGGCAGCTGGCAGGTGACAGGAGTATTCTGTTCACCGGTTTAATCATGGAAACACCGATGCTGGCAGGGTATCAGAGGTGCATGTAAACAGCTTAACTTGAAGACCTCAACTGGAATGTGTCACATTAAAGGTTGCTGCTGGGGTCCCCGGTAGCCTAGAGGTTAGAGAAGCTGGCTTGTGACCAGATGGTTACCCGTCCAAAATCCCTGGACAGGCTGAGAAACTACCAACTTCTACCTCAAAATCCTCCCAATCTCCCGCCTTTGGATGAACTGTGGCTAGGATTACACCAGGTATTAGCCTGGACCGAACAGTCACAGTTATGGACGCTTCCGACCTTCGACAGTATTACGCACGCTCTCACGTGGCTGCATTTGTGTGCCAACGTGCACAAATAACACCAAGTAGTCGAGGCCGCGTTGGGCTGGGTTTAACCCCCAGCGCTAACCGCGTTCCTCCTGAGCTCAACACCCTTTACGCGAGCGCCACGGTAATTGAAAGGGAATGCGTTGACCCTGGGAAGCTTTCAGCCGGACCCATCAGAGGGAACGAGCTTTCCGCGGAAGCCCTCCGACTCCCCTCCTCACCCCCGCCTCACCCCCCCCCGAGGCACCGCTAGCCAAAATCCACAGCCATAATTAAGATGTAGGACATCTCACCCGTCTCACCCCTCCCCTCCCCCCCCCATCTCCCGTCTTCTCATCTTTATCAGCTAAATTGAAACCGTCCTTGAACTTGCGAAGACCCTGGCTAATTAGTGGGGTGTATAACCTCTATCTCCCTCATTATTCCCGCCTTGCCACCGCCTGCACTCTCAACCTCGCCTCTTTTTTTTTTTTTTTTTTCCTGGGAAACCTCAGATTTTTCCCTCCTTGTGACTTTCTACAGGAGTGAAAAATCACAGGAGCCGAAGGCACATTGTCAAGAGTATGGGAGCGGTATGGCAAGCAGGGAGGGATGAGATTGGACTAGATTGGTTGTTGTTTGGCGGTGAGTATAATAGAAATCTTTTCTTGCTTGTCCTCGGCAGACAGACAGGGAGAAGAAGAGAGCGAGAGAGATTCGGCGGGGCGTGTTTATCTTCTGAAGGCGCGATAAGAGACTTTTCCATCATGACGACAACAGAAATGCAAGCGCTTTGAGAGAGTGGCAGAGTGACAGTGCAGGGTGTGAAGATGTCAGGGAGAGAGAGAGAGAGAGAGAGAGAGAGGGAGGGAGATAAAAGAGAGAGAGAGAGATTAATTGGCTGTAAATTGCACATCTGTTTCCTGCCTGTCAGCCCTCTGAATGCCTCATCAGGGCAAACCAAATGTGGCAGCCACAGAGCAAGACTGTTCCCCGACAAACACACACGGCACAAGCGCATACATACGTGCACGAAATATACATAGGCTCAGCTGTACCAATGTATGAAAGCATTTCCTTATGTCAAACAGGATGTCCCAGTAGTCGGGGTCCTGGGTATCGACCCTGAAACTCATGTGGAGATAGATGTAAGATGCCTTTTGGTGCTTTAACTCTGCATCTAAGAACTGAGGACAGATACTACATATGACATACTGTACTCAGTAGTGGTTTCGGGCGTGGTTTTACCAATTTACTGTGAAAACGCACACATTTGATTGGATTTGTCCTTTGATCTCATCTCAATTTCTGTTTTACTCGCTCCAAATTGCGTAGATACCTGTTGCCAGGTTACCGACAACACCTGCCAGAGGCTCATAATACTCCTGTTGTTGCTTCTCTACCCTGTGAAGGTTTACGGTCCTCTGAGGACATCGCCAAGCTTGTGCTAAAGATCAAAACTGACCGGACCTTTGCCTCCCCGGGCCCCTGGACGTTAGGGTGCCCGGTCTGGGGAGGTTTCGCACATCGGAGGCCCCAAATGGCAGCGAGGGGTAACCGCTTGAATGCGTTGGCCTTCAATACGCAAAAAACCTGTGAGGTCAGTAAACGAAACGTCTTCTTACACTTTTACCTCACTCTTAAGTTTCATTTGTCACTTCCTGTTTGTAGAGAGGTTTTCCCGCCACTGTCCATACCTGACATCAGAATTTAATTTGGGAAAATAGGGAATCTAGGGCATGTCTATTAGAGGATGGGGGGGGGTGACACTCTTCTCTGTTGCAGTCCCACTTTGTTATTTAGGCTGATAATATCGGAGTATTTTTATATAAGATCTTGCCTCGGGCAGCTTTTTTTTTTCAGACAGGCTTTTATATAATTGATATTTGGCCTATTTGGATTTACCTGTTTTATTCCCCTTTTTAATTATTTGTGTATATGATTTTTATCGTTAATCTTATTGGCTTTTATTTATCATTGCTTTATTATTTGTCAAGCACATTGTTTCGAAACGTGCTATTCAAATAAAAGGTAGTAAATGTTACTGCTCACAGTGGAGACAGGAAAGACGTGAGATCAGAGAGGTCGATGTATGTACCAAATGTGAACCCGTGATGTTGCGATGTGTCCACCAGGAAGCCCTCGAGTCTGTTGATATTGTGTCTGATATCACCACCATCCTCAAATCCTCAAGGCTGTGAATCGACGGCCGGTGATAATTTTTTTTGCAATCTCACTGATAATTGTGTTTTCCAATCGGGATGCTCCAGGGTCACGCAGCGGCTCAGACACTCTGTTGGCTCTTTGTGGCAATTAATACTCGTTTGATCCACGCGCCTCGATTTCTCTGATTACCCCCCGCGCCCCTTCTCTCTTTAATCGCACGCTCCTTTGTTTTAGTCAAGCGAGTTTTTTTTTTTTAGCTCTTGCGTTTAGACAAAGAAGTCGCAATCTCGGTCGCCTGGAGATCAGAGGAGCTGTTGTTGAAGAGTAAAAGACCGGTTTCTAATGCGGCCGCCTCCGAGGCTGGTGACTAAATCCGAGGGTCTATTCTCATACGGGGCCCGACGCCGCGTAGCATAAAATCAATATCGCCCTATTCATAAAGTATGATATGAAAGCAAGTGGATGCCAGAAAAGATGAAAGAGAGAGAATGAAAGATTGATTAAGAAATATAGAGAGAAAACTGGTTCAAAAGGGAGTTGGTTGTGTGCGGAGCAGCGCTTGCCGGCGTGATGGACAATGGGAAGGGAGTTGCCTGTTTAAAGCTCCATTCATCACTGTATATACGGGGAAGCCTGAGGCGGGTGTGGGTGTAAACACACTGAACTCTGCTTTAACATGCTTTATTAAGTCAAAATGGAAGTGTGATTTGTCTTCCTAACAGCACAGACCACCCAACCAGCCGAACAGCTCACATTTAACTGTCGGGTCCCGAATCTGACTCACCAAATCCATTTTTTAATGAAAAGTGAAAAGATGCTGTCGTAGTGGCGCCAACATGACCCATGACCTGTCCTCCTGCTACTACAGGGGCTTCGACTTATTAAGTGACCTTTCACCTCTATTAGTGACCAATAGGAACTAGACACAGCCTTTTGGATTTTACTCATCTGTTATATGTGTCTTGATGTCTTGGCCAGACATGATGACATGATTGAACCCTCTGTTGACCTTTACAGTGTTCGCTATATTTTAGAAACACCGGGATCCAATTTAGGGGAAGGAATATTTTTCCCACCGAAATGGACAGAGAGCGCGCTGTACAAGACCTCTTCATTCATATCGTTTATGTGTGTAATAGGTCAGCATAGTAAATTGTCACTCTAAATCTTGCAAGTCTTATACTACATACAGTATATCCTTATATAGGATAACTGTAAAACGAGCAGGAGATGCATGAAAGGGTTTGGGGGGCATTTTCTCAAAACGAAACCTTTTATGAGCGTTTTAGTTTCTGTTGAAAATCAGCAAATTAATCCAAAGGCTCAAATCAGCATCTTCTTCTTCAGCATCACTCAATAGAACATTTATTCACATGTACAGACTTTAAAAAACATCCACAACCTCCCACTCATATCAATAGCACCTTGAACTGGAGAAACTAAAATTCACGTGACGAGGCTCCGCTGAGAAATTCCAGAAAACTTGGCAACCTTTTATTGACCATGAAAAGGCTAGGATGTAACTCTACCCTTCAGTATTCAATAAGTACAGGCCGGTAATATACTTTTAGGACATTGACTATAGCAGCAGTTTATTTGATGTAAAACGTCTGTATGTATATACACACGTGTGTATACGTGTGTGTATCTGTATGTAATGTACTGTGTTTTTGTATGTGAACAAAAAAACAAAACAACAACAACAAAAAATAAACATATAATGTGTAATCCAAGAGGTAATTATTTGTAATCTGCTACCTGACATACCTCAGCACTACTGGTCATAATCAGACTACAGTAATCCAGTACTCCCCTGACGTGGCCGGAACCCGGCGGACGGCCAACACGCGTGTTTGTTGGCGGAGAGGAGTTGAGAGAAAGGCGGAGAATCGTGTCGTCTTTGAAAGATCTAATTTCAGATTAACGTGTTCGATGGAGGTTTTTTACTTTGAACCCGTATGCAGAGAGAGTGAGGGAAAGAGAGAGAGAGAGATGGAGGGATAGGATGAGGTGATGGAGATGGAGAGAGAGAGAGAGTCAGCGGGGGGGGCGATGGCGGTGTAACACACCGCGTGTTAGCTGGTGGCATTTCCAGACTTACCGCTGCTGTGTGAGGTAACAGGTCTGCATATTAACTCAGTGCCCAACACCTTCCTCCTCTCTGACTATCAGCCTCACAACCAGAGCAGACTTAATAACTTGGTTTCTGTGTGCGTGTGTGTGCGCATGTGTGTGTGCGTGTGTGTGTGTGTGTGTGTGTGTGTGTGTGTGTGTGCATGTGTGTCTGTCTGTGGGCACTTTGACAGCGATAACCTTTCTGGAATAGGAGTGTTAATTGCACTGGTCTAGGATCAGTGGGGGAGATGGTGTAATTGCTATCTATTCTGGGATGCAATTTTTACAGTGTGTGAGTGTGTGTGTGTGTGCATGCATGTGTGTGTGTGTGTGTGTGTGTGTGTGTGTGTGCGTGTACTGCGCAATGGTGTGCATGCCAAGGTAAAGATGAAATTATAGTTTTTCATGACATTAGATTAAAGCTCATCAAAATAAGTTGTCAATCTTTCTGTGCACGTGCGTGTGCGAGTGTGTGCATGTGTGTGTGTATTTTTCTGGCAGTATCCATCTGCACAATCACATACTGTCACAGGTGACAACTGCCTTACACCCAAGTGTGTGAGTGCATGCGTATGTGTGTGTGTGTGTGTGTGATTGACTGATAACATCACCGAGGCATTATTTGCCAGGTTTTTTCCCGGCATGGCAACCTCCACAACATCTCAGAGAGCACCACCTTTGTTTGACCTCTCCAGACCGTCACCGCTGTCAGCAGGGACCAGTCAGGCCCGTACCCCTGGAGCATCTTCCTCGTAGTCGCTCAGCTTCACCGAGGAACCCGAGGACAGGTCGGCTCGGACAAAACTCAGAGTAACGCTTCCTCGAAGCTGCAGAACAGTGAGAGTGTGTACTTGTGCATTTTTCAGAGCTTCGTTTCAAGATTCTTTCACTTCAGCGGTCCATCCCCCTGCTGTGCCCGGCTGACAGCAGAACGGGGGCTGTCCGTCAAAACACCGCAGAGGTGGTACTCGCCTGCCCGCAATAGTCTGGTCATCCAAACACCTGGGCAGCATCCTGTCTGAGGACCGCAGCGCTGATCAGACAACTCAAACCCGGATGGATGCGGCTGGGGAAAAAAGTCTGGCACAGGATCTTTCACGACAAGATTCATCTCCACGGCGGGGCTAGCGTCTATCAAGCTCTGCGGATCTGAGGCGTGGATCGCTTACAGCCGCCACATCAAGACCCTCCAGCGACGCAGCGGCAGGACGCCCCCCCCCCCCCCCCCCGCCGCGCAATCCTTCCACTCACCTGGCATGTTTGCGAGGCTCGTACTGAAAGCGCTTTCGCCGAGCAGCTGCAGAAGCATATTTAGCGCCCGTGATCGGCCGGCGGGCAGCTGTGCTGTCTCGGCCGCGTCTCCGTCTCACGGGAACCTCGTATGGCCAATTACACCACAGCGGACGGTCGTCGGGAGGGCAGAGGGAGCAGCTCAAAGACCAGCTGAAGTGTGATCAGGCCTGGAGCGTGTTGTGTGTGTAACAGGGAGTCTCAGGGAAGAGAGGGCAGTCAGGAGATGTGTTACCCAAAAAAGAAATTCATCACTCCAAAGTAAAGTGGCTTTGGCCAATTAGTGAATTTAGTGGAAATAACTCAATTTCTATAGATGTTTTTATTGATTTCATCTTGCTAGTAATCAGCTTCAAAGCTTTTAATCATGAGTTCATGAGTTGGGAGAACAATTCCCCCAGTTACAGGACAGAGATGTGTTCTGTATGCAGACAGTGAATTTTACTACATAAGAACAACTAATGAACAATATAAATATTTAATAGTACATCAGTCAGGGATGTAATTTGGTGTAATTCATTACACCAAAATTGCCGATTGCATCCTTTCTCACCTTCGGAAATCAAGACATGTCAGTTTCCTCTCCTGATCGTTTCTCAACGTTTCTACCATTTGTCATCTAACTCAGTGAAACTCAGAGAAGGGAGTTGACTAACTATCAGCAAGACAAACCAGTGAATGTGGATGGGATGTGGGTTAATTAGAGGTGGAGATAACAAATGTAAGGACATTATATTGGATTGTAATATTACTACTGAAACTGAAGTATCATTACTGGAGAAAGGGAGAGCATCACTGTAACGCCACCGTCAGTACTGCTTCACCTGCAGGTCCTGAACTGGCCTCACTTAAGAGACAGAAGTGGAAGGCATTGTCAGATTGGGTGGTATGCACGAAATTTGTGTGTGTGTGTGTGTGTGTGTGTGTGTGTGTGTGTGTGTGTGTGTGTGTGTGAGAAAGAGAGGTGAAAGTAAGTGTGAGTTGCAGGGAGGGTTGGTAATGGCTGTACTATAGACTGTGGGGTTTTGACACTTCAGCTCATCGCCTGCTCATCCACATCATGGCATCCACTGCCCACGTTAATCATCTCACACACACACTCACACACACTCACGCACACACACTCACACACACACACACACACACTGTACTGTCAGCTGTATTGATTGTGAGGTGGCCGGTGGATGAACCTGTCATGGCCAACATGGATCGGGCTGGAGGATAATGAAGTCTTCCTGCCCTATCTGACAGGCAGAGACAGAGACAGAGAAAGAAAGAGAGAGAGAGAGAGAGAGAGCGAGAGAGAGAGAGAGAGAGAGAGAGAGATGCTCCTGGGACAGCCTACGGGCGTCCTAACCATTGCCTGAATAAATTGGATGGAAAGAAGCCCCTTGAGTGGAAGACGTGATCTGTCATGATGTCATCTAAACGAGACTCACATAGAGGGAGAGCTCAGGGTGCTAATAAAGACCTCCAGAGCACACACACACACACACACACACACACACACACGTCCTCAACTGAACAGTAACTACAAGCTGCTTTATTCCTGGACACATTTTAATCCAGCTGTAAAAAAAAAAGTATGTCTCCATCATCCTCTCCCTCCATCCTTTCCCATCCCTCCATCCCCATCCATCCATGTCTTCCCTCTCTAATGTACAAGCACACGCCTCTTCCTCGGTGATCTTCCTCTCCCGTTTCTCTCAATCAAAGTTCAATCTAACGATTTACCGAAAAGTATAACGCCGAAACAATATTGCCGGCGTCTAAACCGAAACGCCTGTTCAACTTGTGGGGAAGAACCCGGCGTCTCCCTGTCTGAGAGCCATTTCACATTCAGGCAACTGTACACGGTGACAGTTTTAATCCATCTTCCTGCAGCGTGGACTTGGCACTTATCCTCCCCCCCCCCTCCCCCCTCTTGTATTCCCCCGTGGGCAACCTCTCTATTTCTCTCCTCTCTCTCTCTCTCTCTCTCTCTCACCTCTTCCTCGCAAACTCGCTGGCAGTGACACCGCCTGCCGCGCCCTCGAACAAAAACCCCGATGTAAAAATAACAGCGGCGAACTCGCGGATAAGAAGCATTTTTGCATTTTGAAGCCGCATTTTGATTTCCTCATCTGGTTTGAGGCTGCACGTACGAGTAACTACCGTCGACTCGGTCAGGTGACAGAAGGCCTTTCCCTCCCCTTCCCATTGCAGTGGCACTTTCTTGACCTAAGACCGTCACAGAGCGACTGCTGTCTGGAGAACAGAGCTGCTGGCACGGCACATCCATAACACTGCAGACTGGCAGAATGGCAGAAAAATGACCTGGGCAGTGTGTGTGTGTGTGTGTGTGTAATGTGTGTATGTGAGAACGAGAAACTGTCATAACATCATTTATCAAAGACCCTCATGAGGCCTCAACATTGTCACAGCCTCTCTCTCTCTCTCTCCCCCCCTCCCTCACCCATTAATATAAATAGTACATACTGTCCAAAGCACCTTTTTCCCCCGTAGAGCATCTTCTCTTTCTGCCCCGTCATCTCCACATACATACCCTCCTCAAATCCCTGCCGTTCAACCTTATGTAACATGCCTTCCTAAGCCTCTCAGAATTAAAGCCATTCATGCAGGCGTTTCATGTACAGTAGCTCAGAGGAGGAGAAAAAAATCGTCTCTCATCAAGTTAGGAGGGAATACTTTTTTTTTCTTCTTTTTTTTTTTGAACCGATCGAGCGAAACGCTGCAGTCTCGGGGCTTATGTAATGTGTGAAGTTATGACGCGAGCCTCGACGATCCTCTTCCCTCCCGCTGCGCGCTACACGGGAGAGGGAGTCACTTTCAAACAACACTTGAATCCATTTCATCCAGCTGCCTTCTGAAGGGGCTTGAGAGACAATCCATCTGTTCTCCCTGGCTCGCGTTCAGTCGCATCTCCCTTCTGCCGCGTGGGCCAGAGGTAGGCTAAATGGGTAGGGGTGGGGGGTGGGGGGGGGGGGGTTGAGGTTGAGTCGGGAACACTGTGGTAACTCACCGCTATAGACAGATCGCTGTGGGTGTCCTAATTCATCACCCCAGGCGTCATCATGTGGCATTACAATGTGGTAATGCAGCGCCGCCGTGCCCTCCCTGTCACCTCGCTCTCCCTCTTTCATCTTCCTCCCTCCCCCCTTTTCCCTCGAGGGGGAGAAGAGGAAGAGCTCCTCGTATTATTCCAGCATTGGCTCCAACATCACTGTCAACCCCCACACACACACACACACACACACACACACACACACGCTCCCTCACATGTTGGCAGCATGGTGCAAATCACACGGGGGGGGATTGACAGTGATGTTGGAGCCCAACGTTGGAATAATGTCGTCGTCTCAACGCGGCGGACGGCATGTAATTACCCTGTAGTGTCACTGTCTCTCACGCGGGTCCGGTTTAACGAGCCCGGCTACACCCGGCGCGACCCGCTAACACGCCTTCAGATGTGGAGAGTGTGGGGAATGTCTGCGGGGTGTGTGTGTGTGTGTGTGTGTGTGTGTGTGTGTGTGTGTGTGTGTGTGTGTGTGTGTGTGTTGGGGGGATGAATAAATATTGATACGACAGCCTGGAGGAAAAAAACACGATGTAAATACGACGCCAAAATGAAAGTTGAGGGTGACATCTGCAGTCGTCTGTCGCTGCTGCCTGCAACCTAAATATCTTTCTGGACACTTTTCAAAGCTGTTTTACTGTATTATTATTATTTTACTTTTATTGTATTATTATTTTTATTTTTTTTAAATATTTATTTATTTATTTATTTATTTTTTATTATTATATTATACTTTATTATTATTATTTACTTTATTATTATCATTATTATTATATCTTATTGTGAAAGTGTGTTAATGATGGTGGTCCTACGTCTTATTTTGAAGTCTCTTACCCCATGCGATGGATACGTGAGCCAGCCCCAGTCTCCTGTGATCGTGGTCGTGTCCAGTAGATTCACTGTGAAGAGAAAAAAAAAACAACAGAGTGGATAAGTGATGAACTTTAAATGATCGTTTTCCCCGTCCCACCCCGCCCACCCTGTCCTTCATCACTGTCCTCTGTGTGCAGTGACACCCAACAGAGTGTCACACACACACACACACACACACACACACGCGCGCACACACACACACCTGTTTGACAGGTGTAACAGATGAGGCGGGACGGTTGTCACGGCAACTCTGAGCTGGGAGTCACAGCGTGTGATGTCACCTTGACCCGGCTCACCCTCTGAGCCCTGAGAGCCGGGGACCTCAGAGATCCGTACTCAAAATAGAGATGGACAGGAAACACAGTGTCGCTCTGGTCTTTCTGATTGGCTGGCAGATGTTAAACTAGCCAATACACAAACACCTGTACCTGTATGACCGTTAATCTGAGTATGGATGTGCTGAATGAAAGTCACTCTGTTGTTTAGCTGCTGCAGATTATCAGGAGACTTTTCTGATCTCCGTGGTTCAGCAGCTAAATAATACAATAAAGCAAATATATGAACAAAGCAAATGGGTTATTAAAATATAAGACGGCTGTAAATAGAAATAGAAAATATAATGGAAAGTTTGAAAAGGTCAATAAGGGTGTGCAAAATAACCACAGTAGAATAAAGTGAAACAAAGACACAAATATATGATATGAAAATCTACTAAAACTATTAAATAACATTTAATTATTATGATTTAAATATCAATAAAAAATAAGATTATAAATAATAAATAAATAATATAAATAATTATAAAATAAGGACATTTGCATTCTTTGAGCAGCCGGGAGATATATTCATATTTATCAAGTAAGAGCCCAATAAACTCAATACTAATCCAGATTTAGATTATCAATTTATTAGGCCTGAATGTCGACATTTTGGAGAAACTTTGCAAAAACATAAAAACATAAAAACATCACCCCCATATAACACAAAATATTTTTATATTTATATTATAATTGTATAGTATTATTATTATTATATCAATATTACTAACATCAGTCAGTGTCGTCCACCTGATTCAATGGTTAGGCTGTACTATGTTAACATCTGGTCTAGGCTCCTTCACCTGGTTTCAGGGTCTCGTTGGTCTACATGCTGTTTCAGAGGCTTTTCCACCTTGACAATACAATTCTGGGGGAAACACTGACTCATTTTATTGACTTTTTATATTCGCAAAGATTTTCATCCATCAACAGCTTCAGTCCAAAAATATCTATATTAGTGTCTATATTCAAAAGCTCACGCAGGTCAAACCCTACTCAGGATACATGATTTAGCTTTGGCATCTCAGTTACATATACAGACTCAGTAATGACCTTTCTCTCATCAAACTGGTTGTTCTGGTTTAATTGTTCTGGTTTAATTGTTCTGGTTTAGTTGTTGTGGTTTAGTTGTTGTGGTTTAGTTCCTCAGATAAATAATTGATCTAACACAGGTTCTACAGTAAACACAGACACAGCGAGGCCCTCCAGATAGTAAAAGAAAGAGGGATGGAAAGAAGAGGAAAAGGAGGATGAGTTAGTAAGGTGGTAAGTCTACCCACTGGCAATACCCATATCTTCAAGTGTGCGTGCGTGTGTGCGTGTGTGTGTGTGTGTGTGTGTGTGTGTGTGTGTGAGCGGATCCCCTCTCATCTCCAACACTAACAGGGAGATGATTTCTGCCCCAGGGTTGGTTGTCAACCAACCAAGTGATGTTCCACACATTAGAATGAGTTTATCAAAACACTTCACACCTCCCTTCATCTCCCCCCTCCTCTCTCTTCCTCTTCTCTTTCGCTTTCCATCTCCCCTGCTGTCTCTCTCATCCTCCATCATTGTGTCCGCCACTTCCCTCGCTCTCGCTCTCCTTCATGTAAAAGCTGCAATATGCAACGTTTTGCACTTGAGGCAGGTGTGTTGAAGTCCCGCCCTCCTCCCCCTCAGTTGGTCAAGTTCACACCCCAAGACCTGTCACTCATCTTGATGAGCTGTCTGATGACCTCTGTGGGATAATCTAGTGCTGCTAGCTTGCTACATAGCGAACTGGCTAGCATCCTAGGTGAGTAGCGGAGTACCGACCTTGACTGATGGCGCCTGAACGGGTCTGACACACGTCTATCTTTGCTATTCTTTCTTTCCTTACCATTTTCCTCCATTGTTGTTGTTGCTATGACTTCTTGACCACGCCCCCCACCTGACACGCCCACAGCAAATGGTACACGCCCCAGATTGAAAAGACAATTTCAGACAAACGTGAACACACAGGGTGACGAACAGACACAGACTGATGATGTATAATATAACCTATGTATTTATTGGGGCAATCTATGACCTTTATTGACCTCTATTGGTGGCATCAACATCAGTAGATCCCCTCCACTCCTCGATCCCCGTAGGTGACGGGGACCTGAAGCAAACAATAAAGACACATTTTCACAATGAAGATATATTATGATTATTTGGGGCTGTTGGGGGTGAAGATCGTACTTAACCTTGAATGTGAAAAAAGTTGCAAATTGCAGCTTTAAGTGCTTCTCATTTCCACGCGCAAACCGCAAGACTGTTGCTTTCCACTCAAACACACACACACACACACACACACACACACACACACACACGCGCGTGGTTGTAATTAGCTGGTTGTGTGGCTCCTCCTAATTTGGGCGCCGGGCCGCTGAGGAGGGCAGTAGGTCAGAACACACAGACAGATGGCAGTGCCACCATCCTCTCATCTCTCCATCCATCCCTCCCTTCATCGACCATCCTCTCTGCCTCCCCCTCCCTCGGGGCTACCGGCACCCCGCCGTCTCGTATTGATGATGCGACGGCCCCACGCGCTCTAGCCAAGGTCACAAATGGACGCCGCCAAAGTAACGTAATGAAAGCAGCGCGCCGGTGCAAGTGGATTTAATAATTCTTCGACACACCAGGGGAATTTCGCGCCGCTATACTGTTATTATTAAAGGACAAAAAAAATAAAAAAAATAAATGACAAACACACCCCACCGCCCCGAACTCGAGAACATGTGAGCCGGCGTATTATCGCCACAGCGGAGCCTTGAAGATTCGCGAGCCGTTCCCAGCGGTATTAATTTAATTTCCTCTCAAATGAGAAATCCCTCCGTCTTTGAAGGTGGTGGGAGTCGTTTATCTAATTTGCTCTGGCTGTCTAAATTATGACTTGTATACAAGCGATCGGGTTCGGGGCGCCGGGGCTTTAATGTGACAGAAACTGTTTGCGAATAAAACAGGACAGACAGTAATTATCACGCCGTTGTTCCCGTGTCTTCCTCCTCGCCTCATCCCACGGGTGGAGCAACACCATCGGGGCTCTTTCACTCTTTCATCCGGGGGTCTGCATCCCACCACCGCCGGTTTGTCTTGGCCGCTGTTGATCGAAAGCATCTCTGATGGTGGAAGTGACTGTTGCAACACAAGCAGCAGCGAACAGGTTAAAGCTTTCACTTGGTGGGGGAGGAGGGGGGGGGGGGGGGTGGGGCGGGGGGGAGGGGGGAGGAGCAGAGTGCTTCTCCTCAAGGACTCTGGGCTTGAAATTGAGTTTGTTCATTTTTCACAGTATTCTGTTCATAACAGAAACACAAACCACCAATACCAACCCTCCTCCACCTCCCCACACCTCCCCACACCTCCTCCACCTCCACCTCCTCCACCACCTCCACCAATCACTCTCTCGCCCTCTCTCTCGCCGCGTGCTCCCTCCGTATCTGGGAGAGCGCCAAATGAAAAAGCTGTCTGCCGACTTGAGAGGTTGTTTTCGCTCGCTGAGAGACACGGCACATATTTCCCAGGGCAGTGGTCAACTTTTTTTTTTTTTTTTTCCCGCCATTACTTTCCCCCCTCGCCCCGCGACTCAATCTGGCCGGTGGGTTGGCGGGCGGGCCGGCTCGCATGCGGGCGCCCGCGGCCTCACACTCATGTCACGGGCATGTATCGAATCCGCCAGACAGGTTTTTGAAAAGCAGCGACACACACACACACACACACACACACTCTAGCACTCTCATGGTCATGGCAGGCTGAAAGTGTGTGTGTGTGTGTGTCTGAAGTCAACATAGAAGAATTATGGGCTGTCTTGGAGGAAGTGGAGTTTGCCTGCAGCGCCTGCAGAGACTCCATACAGTCGCCACGACAACAACAATGTTGCCTTTAAGAAACACAGACGGGGGGGAATCACACAGGAAGGAAACGGCTCAATAGAGCAGACACTCAAAAACTCATTTCCCCCCCAAAAGACGGGGCTATACATTTCAAAGGGAAAAAAATCGCAGCCATTTTGTCTACACTGAGGGTCTTGCCATATACACACACACACACACACACACACACACTCTCTCGCACACACACACATACATACAGACATGCACACACATACATACAGAGAGCACACAAGTCACACACAAAGGCACACGCAATCATACAAAATACAAATGTGCACTCTGCCGTTGTGCGGAGAAGAATCGCACACACACACACACACACACACACACACATTTATGTTCACAAATACACATAGTTGCTCACACAGTACAAAAAAATAACACACAAAACCATATGCAATCAGAAGGAACACATAAATGTACCGTCGCGTGGAAAATAATCTTATACACCCCGAAACACACATTCATGCACGCGCACACGCACACACACACACACACACACACACACACTGATGGCACAGCTCTCGGGCCAGACAGGGACTATGACAGCTGTGTAATTATCTCATCAACACCTCCCTTCTCTAACAAGCTTCTCCTCTCGTTTCCCTTCTCCCTCCTCTCTCCTCTCGCCTCCTCTAAAGCTCCTCATCAGCGCCGAGGACCAGAGGAGTCGATGAAAGCCTTCACGGAGATGAGAGGGAGCGCCACCGAAACACCAAACCTCCCCCCCCCCCGACTCTCATTTTCTCACAGAGACTACTTCTGCCCCTTTCTCGCATTGTTTTTTTTTGCATTGCCAATTCCCCGCTCTCCAATTACGAGAGCAAGTCCACATAAATTACTACCTCTCAAAAAAAAAGCACTCTCAGCCTTTGTTCATTCAAGGCGGCAACACACCAAGACAAAACAACTTGAAATTAGTATTTTCAGCGCCAGAACATCAGAAGACCTGCCCCCTCCCCCCCTCCTCATTTCAAAATTTTTGTCAATGGTGATGTCGGTGACAGAGGTTTAGGATGAACAGAGGAAAATCATACATTTCTTACATCAGAAAATAAGGATACACAATGATCCTTTCCATAGGTGGTCTGTGAATTTGGCGCCTGAGAGCATGGGTGGTGGATGTAGTGCATCATTTGGTCGTAACGTATTATTTTGACGGTCGACAGAGACGAGCAGTTTTCAAGCTATTCAGTATCACAAACATTACATTCTATAAAAGGATGCATTCAGTTTTATCTTACATGTTCAGGTTGTTCTTGTAAATGTCATCTATCTGAACAATCCTAATAAATATCGAGGAAAATGTAGATATATATTTTGACATCTTTTTCACATTCCATGAACACAAAATCACCTCACAACCCCCTGCAGGGTCCTGATCCCCTGTATCAGTCCAATCACTGATATGGAGTAGAGCCCTTTTTAAATGTGTCCTGGCAGCAACACGTTTGATTGGTGAGAAAAAAAAAGATTTCACAGTATAAATCATAGTGAGTAGTTTCAAAGTATTCAGAGTATTTTTAGGGGGGAAAATTTTTGTGGGGAGCTAGCAAAAAACATCCAGTGCATCTACGAGTTTGACTGAATAATGTTGGTCAATAAAAGCAGCAGCTAACTATCTGGACGTGTGAATTTCCAACTGGCGTCAGGGATTTACAAACCTGAACAGAAAAAGATAGAAAAAGTGAATCAGCAACAACATGATTATAACCATAAGACATGGAGTTCACCGGAGTGTCAGTTTAAACAAGGAGCCAGAGACAATGAAGTGCTTATTTAACCGGCTCAACGTGGCTTGTCAGATATAGTGACAGAGTTCTTGACATTATAAGGAGGCAGTTCGTCACGCTTGGCTGATACTGGAGATAGGATATTAAGAGTTTTCTAGAAAACACCCTGTCCGTTCTTGCTGCTGTCAAGAATTATACGAGGAGAATCAAAGTTTAACATCTGAGATGGTGTTCCTCCTCTCCTCCTCTTAAAGGAATACACCACGTTTTTGGGAGATTGGTCCATTGGTCTGCTTAGTTATTAGGTGATGAGAACCCATACCAAAGTTATCCATCTGGGGTGTAACGTGCTTGAGTAATTGTACTTTGATACTATACTTAAGTACTATTTCAGGAGATTTGTACTCGAGTATTATTCAATGTATACTTGTATTCTTACTCAATTACATGTTTGTGGAAAATGTTCTTTTCTTTTCCTTGAATTTAAAATTCAGACCTTCCAAGTACAAGTTTATTTAAAACCAATAAGATCCCTATCAATGGAAAGTGAACCCGCCCATACCCATGCTTATTGGTCCTTGTGCAAGACCAGAAAGTGGGGATCTTTGATGACACCTGCTATCAGAATATGACAGTCAGAGAAGCTACAGAAGATGGCCACTAAAGTTACAAGTGAAGAGAACGAAACGATCGGCGCCCATGTTTGGTAAATACTGGCTAGCTGAACCCATTTGTATTGATACAAAATGCTAACAAGCTTCCCGTGGACAGTAACCATAGTGCCAATTTAAAAATGCTTTTCAACTCTTTGACAAGAACCTTGTGCGATTTTGATGTGCGATGTGCAATATTGAATTGGCTTTTGTGGTGTCACAATTGATGTTACAATCAGCTTTTGTGATGTCTAAATTGGCTTTTGCGGCGGTATGATTGGCTTTAGTGATGTCACAATTGGCTTTTGTGGTGTTACGATTGGCTTTAGTCATGTCCAGCTCCATGGTATACACTATGTTGAGCGATAGTAGGCTCCATGGTAACACTTGAGCATCCACTATGTTGAGTGATAGTAGGCTTCATGGTAACACTTTAGCATCCACTATGTTGAGTGATAGTAGGCTCTATGATAACACTTGAGCATCCACTATGTTGAGTGATAATAGGCTCTATGGTAACACTTGAGCATCCACTATGTTGAGTGATAGTAGGCTCCAGTTTTCTTACTTAGGAGTGTTAGTATGGAGCCTCAGAGCCAATGATCTACTGGGTGATGTTAGTGTCTATGTCCTCATCCAGGAGGGCAGGGACTTTTAACTACTGCTGCATGTCTACAAATCGCTTAACGGTCGAGGACCAAAATGCATTTCTGACTTCCTTTTACCACATGAACCCTCTAGACCCCTAAGGTCACCTGGGACTGGTCTACTAACTTTTCCCAGAGTTAAAACCAAACATGGTCAGGCTGCGTTCAGTTACATCTTAGACCTGCCTCAACTTTGACCATTTTTAAAACTAGGCTGAAAACTTTCATGTTCTGCACCGCACAGGAATATATTATACTGCAAACATGTCATATTTTTTTATTTGTTCTTTTCTTTTCTCAGTACCCTCTACTGCTGCCACTGGTACTATTTTGCACACTCTGTCAATGCCGTAATCCATACCCTTTCATCTCTACCTAACATGTTCTCGAGTTGATTATTGGTTACATGTTTGTCTACCTCTTTGCAGTATCCTGTGACTATTTCCTGCTGTAATTGTCCAATTTCTCCACGGGGATCATTAAAGCTTCATCTTATCTTCTCTTGTCTTGTTACCCCTGAACCTACACCGACTCCTTCCTTGCCCTCCTCTTCTCATCCTCCTCCCAATTCTCCCTGAAGTTTTACTCCCTGAAGTTTTACTCCCTGAAGTTTTACTCCCCAGAGGCTTCTCCCTCCTCTATCTCTCCCTCCCCAATGTGGCGTAAGCATTTTGTCTTTGGTGCAGAGACTTGAGGGGGTGGAGGGGGGGGGGGGGGGGGGTGAGTTGGGGGCAGAGAAAGAAAGCAAGAAAGCAAAAAAGAAAGAAAAAGAGAGAGAGAAATAGAGGGAGACGTCTGCTGGGAGACCTGTTATTGCAGACATTCCCCCCAAAGCTCCCCAACTTTTCATCCTCAAGTTTTCATCTTCTCTCCTTTGTTTTCTGTCAGGAGTGAAAGGAGTGATTTGTTCGAGGTCTGGGGTGGTAAATAGATCCAACAACAGAGACTGGCCAAAAACACACAGATTATTGTTATTATTCATTCTTCTTTTTGCAACCCGCAAGTGCATTTTTTGCAATATTGCCAATGGGGAAGCGGACCAATCACAACGAAAAGGAGGCTGGGTTTCACACTACATAGGCAGATGATTGGCTCCTCTGCCTCCACCACCAAAGCCGGGTCACACAAAACACACAGACACCCAAACATGGATCTATTGCTTTATGTAGCCCACACCTATTTGATGAAGGAGACCAAATGCTGCACATGATCACCAGTAGAGCATCTGAAATTGTCCAAGAAATGAAGTATGGAAGTGTGTGTTGCACAACTTTTTCATATTATCAGCAGAAAATGCGGTTGAGACAGCAATTTTTTCTACCAAAAGCAGTATATTGTAAACACGCCCTAGTTTGCCCATTCCCAAAATCACAAGACTAGGTCAGAAAGAGAGGGCAGTGGAGTGCCTGCTCTCCTGCTGGAGCGGTGAGTAGATAATTCAGTTGACACTGGCCAGCATACCCCAGCACAATCCCTCATATCTAATTTTAGCAGGTGCTCCCAGGCTTGAGCATGGGACCCTGCTTTGTATATCCCTGCAAGGCAATGTGTTTGCTGCATGATGGAGGGTGGAGGATGCTGGAGGAGGGTGGAGGAGGGCCGGCGAGGCTCATCCTTTCCCCAGGGAGAGCAGTGAATAGCTGGCTATACTGCTGCCCAGGCCTGCCTGGCTTCCCCAGGGAAAACATCCAGAGAGGTATGGACGCACCGGAGGAGAGGCATGTGGAACTATTTATAGAGCAGGTAAAGAGGAGAGGCGAGGAAAGGAAAGAGGGAAAAAAGGGGAATGAAAGGAGAGTGAAAACAGAATGTGAGCTGTGTAGCCGGCAACGTCCGCAGAGATCTGGGTTGACATGTCAGCAACACCCGCTGAACGGAGCCCGGCCTCTGACTCTCAGGATGGCCGGCCCGTGTGGAAGCCCACAAAGTGTACCTCAACTTATTGATTCATGATTGAGGGAGTTCAGGCAGAGGTTAGCTGCTCTCTGAAAGGAAGTGAGATGGAGGAGAGAGAGAACAGTTGATTCAAGACGACAGTGATATTTGATCAATACAGACCCAAGTTGCAGCCCAGAGATGTTTGTGCTTCTCCACCCGCCCCGCTCCTCGGTCTTGCCTTCCTCTTTAATAAATAAAATGACTTTTATTCTTCATCTACTTTCTCTCTCTCTTTCTGGTTCACCCCGAGGCCCAGCGCTGTCACCTTGCTTCAGACCTGGTGCAGCATGTACGTCTCTCTTTCACGCTGATGATCTTTCATCATTTCGGTGATCTGTCATTACACATGAAGAGCTTTTATCAGCCTCAGCTCGCGTTTAATGATAAGTGTTGATAATGACTGTCGGTCTGTGTGTCCAAGGTGTCGGGGTCACGGTGCTGTTTCTGCTGAAAGAGACTTGACGTATTCTGCACAACTAGATACCTTAATGAAGAGTGGTTGTGATCCCATTCAACATGATCCTGAAAGGAACATAACGAGGTTTGGGGAGATTCTTACTTTGCCTTTAATGGTGAGAAAATAGACATCAAAATCATTTGTGTGTCCCCGGATGCTCCACGCCAACACTATGTTGAGTTAGTAGGCCACTAGCATTATCCAGAGCATGTAGACTGACCTTTTAGTGGCGGTTTTGTATAGAAGATTGGTAAAATGTACTTAAAATATGAAAATAATGCACCGTTTTGAACTACTTTCCCTGTTTATAGGAAGGGAAGGTGGGGGGCGATGGGAGACTGTGTACATCTAAAAATCACTATGCAGCGGATGAATGCTTGGTCGCTCACTCACAATAGTTCCAAAAATACATCAGCTATATCGAGTTATGGATATTACATTTTTAAAAATTTAATCTGAAGGCCATATATTAAAATCAATACCAACTTTTTATAATTTAAAGGTCAGTTTTCTTTCTTTGGATAATGCTAGTGGCTAGTATCACTCAACATAGTGTGTGATAGAGTGTTAGCATGGAGAGCCAGTGATCTTCCAAGGACACATGGAAGAGTCTGGTGATTTTGGTGATGCAGGGACCTCATGTAATTGATAAATTACTCCTTGACCTTGTCCTTTTTGCAGCTTATTTGCACAGGATAAAGTCAAGTCTGAAATCTGCTAAAATTGACCAGTGCTTCAGATACAATTCGATAAGGTCAGAAAGGTCGAAATTGAGAAGGGAACTGATAAAAGTAAAGCATGGCAAGAAATGATTAATGCTGTCAATGCTGTTTCAGCAGAAACACACCCCGTTGCTGAGCTAAAAAAAGAAACGGTTCGACATGAAACTAGATTGCCAAAAAAAGGATAACGAGAAGTAGGAGCATATTATCAGCCACAGGAGGAGGGCAGGGCACTGTGGCGCTACCCGACATGGATCAGAGGATCACTTCCATAATTGGAGAGCCCTCGTTGTCAGGTGTCCAGTCGGAGCTGGAGTTGGACACAGATCAAATCCAGGCTGCAATTACTGTATATTTGTATCTGTAAGGCGTCCAGTCCATGTGATCAACCCATTACAAGTTATAAATAAGGACAATTCTGCAAATACGCCATTGCAGCCTATTAGGTCTTTTATTCTACAGATGTAGACCACTGAAACATCTTGTTGAGGTTTGGCACTACTGGGATGGATGTTTCATAAAGAATAAGCCGTTATAAGAGCCTTCCTGCATGTTTCCAGAAACTCGTAGGTTTTGATCGTACCAACGAACAAACAAAAATGATGAATGAGACACTGTTGGTAGAAACACTTGTACAAACACTTGACGATCAAAGACTCTGGTGATTGGACCAAATGTAGGGAGAGATTTGGACTATCTTCGAAGGAAGTACCGGCATCCAAAACCTTCCTGCTTGATGGCACTACGACATCCCAAATTACTGCCGAAATGACTGAAAGTTTGATTTGCACAGGATCAGTATTACCAAGTGACCTTCACAAAACTACAGTAGGTATTTTACACTGGAACTTTTACTTGACAAATTACAGACACGGGAGAAAAATTACGGACGACTTGCGCAATTATTACACATCACCGGACTTCCCGCACAACACAAGTCCCGTTCAAGTCACTTAACAGGTAAGTTGACCAACAGGGCAACCTCCCAAAAACGTAGTGTGTCTGTTTCATGCATCCATGCTCACATGTATCCTGCTTGTGCGTGCACGCTTGTGTGTGTGTGTGTGTGTGTGCATGCTTGTGTGTGTGTGTGTGCATGTATTTGTGCATCCAGGCAGGGTCCTGATGCTCTATGCCTGAGTGAACTCGCTCACGCAGCCACCAGCTGTCCATGCGGTGACACTGTGACACGGCGGCGTGATTCTCGGCCGCTTTGAGGAGCGAAAAAAACAACGGCGGCAAAAAGAAGTCAGTATCAGAAGGATAAATTCTTCCGCTCTGTGCAACGGCACGCTGTTGGATTAATGCATTTGTTTTCCCTTCAGGACAGCGGTGTCAGAGTGTAGTTGCAGCACAGAGCTAACACTCTGTCATCACGCTCAAAGCTGTCGCTCCGTCACCGAGGCCGTCTCAGTGCTACGCCTCGCGGGGATACACAAGATTTGTTGTTAATCTACTTTGAGTAAAAGTAAGCAGATGAATGCATTTAGGTCCATGAATTTAAAAAGTGAGAGATGAGAGGGAAAAGAGACAGAGGAGGAAAAAGGAGTTTCTGGGTTAGCGGCTACGGTGAATCACTCCATTCAACGACCCTGAAAAGCTCGTCTTCCTCCGGTGTCCCTCTCTTTTGGGGTTTGGCTGAAATGGCTCTAATCTTGAATATTTCTTCTCAGTTTATTGCCTTTTTTTCATCTACAATTCATTTGCTGGCCAAAATCAACCAAGATAGTTTATTTTGAACGCCTCCAATATGTTACTGCACTGATTGCGTCACGTTGAGGCGTTTGCTCAGCGACAAAACACAGAAGTGAGGCTGATAAAACACAAGAAATAAGGAAGAAAACACGTTTTTGTAAGCAAATAACTTGCATGTGGCAGGATGGCCTCGTGGTTACGGAGACGGTGCTGCAAACAAGTGGCAGGTCCGGACTCTGCAGTGGCCAGCCGATCGGGCCCTGTGTGCTTTTCATGGTAATATTTGTGCAGTAAGCTGATCGGGTGCTACAGAGACCAGGATGTGCAAAGTTTCTTATTTTAGGATTTACTTACTTTGCACACAGTGAAACGGCGAACTAGCGGGTGATCCTGTCCTCCAAGCAAGTGGTTGTTGTTTTTGGAATAATACTAAATGCTTGGGCTACCACAGCAGGAGGTAACTCACAAGTCAGCCGCTGATGCAAGACAGTGAAACAGACTGTTACAAACCTTTTATTGCCAAAAAAAACCCTTTCATTTGATTTATTCTCTCTCTCCCGCTCCTCTGTCTCGCTCCTTCTCCCTATCTGTGTTTATAAGTTAGACATTATAAACGCCTTTGTTCCCCTAAGACTAATGCCTCACACATACCAGGCATTAATATCGTTGCACGGCGATAACTTGGTTAGATGGAGTGCGTGTGTGCGCGCGCGCGCGTGTGTGTGTGTGTGTGTGTGTGTGTGTGTGTGTGTGTGTGAGTGCAAGAACAAGTGCATTTGCGTGTGCGTTTTTGCGTGTCCTTTGCACGGGAATGCGTGTGCGTCTTCATGAGATGAGAGATGTGTTATCTGCAGCCTCCCTCGCCCCATATTAATTACATCAGGCCTGTGATATATGGACAGATTACAGGCTCTAAAATGCATTATTTCCTTATGGATACAAGCCGGGGGATGAGATCCATCAGCCCGCATCACACTTGGTTTGGCGCCCGCTACATCATATCTGGAGCGCGTGCTTCTTACCTGTCGCGATGCTAAAGTGAATCTACACTCGTGCTTCACGTGCTGCTCTCCCCACTACGGGTCTGCTTGTTGCTGCTGGAGCAGAAATGCTCTTGACAAAGTAAAACTTGGGGAGTTTTCCTGTTTGACCTTATTAGCTCCGTGTGCTCTCTGTTGCCGGAGCAATTGCAGGCAGGTTGGCAGGTTTGCTGGCATTTATCAGAGCATATTAGACCTTCGCTGGGCTTCTATTAAACTTAATGAACATTTAAATCCTCTAATGGATTGAAGGGAATTGAGAGCGGCGAATTATCAGCGAGGCGCTCTCCTCCCGGTGTTGATAAAGATGCCCGCCGATGGAACTTCAAGAGACACACACACAGCAGCCTCCCTCTCTGTTCTCTCTCTTTTGTCTCACTTTGTTCTCCCTCCGTGACCGTCTCACTCTCTCTCTCTCTCTCTCTCTCTCTCTCTCTCTCTGCCTGCGTATCCCTCCACCACGCACTTTTTGTTTCTAACACACGCTGCGTTCTTCCGTCTGTCTTTACCAGAGGAGAGGAGGGTGTTGCAGCAAAGCCGGATCTCAGTCATTCATCAGTCCCCATGAAGGGAACATCATAGAAATCTCTCTCCAGGAGGGTTGTGCTAACACAACCACAACACCAGCCCATTACAGAGCTGTCAAACACTGCCTACAACCCTCTCTCTCTCTCTCTCTCTCTCTCTTTCTCTCTTTCCCCTCAACCATTCCAGCGAGGGATCTCATACCCCACATGCTAGCAGAGCCGAGAAATATAAATTACCCAACAATATGGCTGCAGTCACACAGCATAGCGAAGCATGCACCGCCGGCACCAGGCCCCGCTGAACTCTGGCCAGCCCAGCATCAGGTCCTGCTAATGGGTGGAAAGGCCTCAAGAGAGGGGGCCCCTGTTTCTGGCCGCGACTTAGGAGGACTGGCAGACCCGGTCGTATTGATCTGGTAGCTCCTATATTCCTGTTGACAGCTGGCTAACAAGGCTGATGTCTCAATAAAGACCGGAGCCTTGGGGAGAAAGGGGAGCGGTGTTAAGACAACTCAGCAGACAGCGGGAGGAAGAGGTTCACGCCCTCTCTGTTTTTTGGGTTGTTTTTTTTTACTGCGCTCCCACACGCAACTGGACAAAATGAAATTTCACCACATATATTAGGGGTCGTCAAGCGGGAAGTCATTCTTCCATGAAAGGATCTCGAATTAATTAGAGGGTTCATGTTACACAACGCACACACATTATAGTGCAAACCTCTGCGCCTAAACCCTCTCTCCTACTCTCTCCTTTCCTCCTCACCATTCCAGCGTATCTCAACCACTGCAGCTAAGAGTTGAGAAAAAATTACCAAAATGGGCTGCGTAAGTGACAATTTAGTGAACTCGGAAGACCAGGCCCGCTGAACCTGGCGGCAACATCGGCCCGCTAAGGGTGGAAGGCTGATGGTGGCCCTTGTCGGCACGGCTTAGGTGGACAAACCGTTCTATACCGTGGTGCTAGCTCCATTCCTGTTGAAGCTGGCAAGCAGCGATCCTCCTCCATAAGGGGCCTTGGACGGTAAGGAGTGACAATGTCAATCTTACAACACGTTGGAAAGGTTATATACCTGTTTTATTTTTAGGGGTTACTGGCCCCACGAAGGGCAACCAAAAATTTAAATTGTAACTGAAACTATAATTAGTGATGCTACACACGGTAACGGTTCCAGTGGTTCTTTCCTCCAATCTATAAACTATACAGTTCTAATGCATTTTCTTCTGTGTTCAAACTGCTGCAGCACAGATTGACTGAGGAGAGTAATACAAAACAGGTCTGATCAAAATCAAGGCTGCTGATTCCTAGGCCAAATGGTCTTAGCCTCTTTTATCTTCGTGTGTGTGTTGTATGAGTGTCTGTTTACAGGTGTGTCTGACAGCTAAAAGCTGAGCCTCTCCGCGTGGCTAGTTCAACTTTTCCCGCTTATTTCCTGTCGCTCTATTTCTTCGTTACAAGCATGCGTTCGATTCGTAAAAATAATGAAAAAAAGTTGCTTCGCCACTCGCCCCTGGTCGTCCTTCCAGAGTAACGCCGTGGCTGATTACTCACTACAGTTTGTCTAGACGAGTCTGTCTGCATGGGCTCGTCTGTACAGGCCAGACTAAACAACTGGAGATACCCCGAGCCTCGCGGGCGCCCAGCAGTGAAGCGCAGCTGAGTATCAGTTCCCTACCATCGAGTGGCTACGCCACGTGTGAAGGTCTTGAGCAAGACACCGAATCCCTACGGGAGACCTGAGGATTGTGAGTAGGCTACCCTGCACAGGGAGATCACGGGAATGTGAGTCAGGACTTATTATTAACACTGTTGGCATAGTATATTTATAATAGAGATAGGAGAGAGGGGATATACACCAGAACCACAGATTGTTGAATTGAAATGCTGAACCTATGCCACCAGGGAACGACGGGTTTATGGTTCAGTACCCCTACCAACCCATAGACCGAGCACAGGTTATCTAGGGCACCTCTCAGGAAAACCATATTGTGAGTCCAGTGAACTACGAGGAAGAACATAACACTAGGTCTGAGTCAGAGACCACAGGTGCATTCTTCAGGGCAAAATGTGTCAGCTCTTTTATTTCTCGGGTGTGACAGGTGTGTGTGTGTGTGTGGCCATTACATGGAGGTAGTGTGTGGGTGTGAGTGTGGACAACAGAAAACTCTTAGTACCCAATATTAGCCAAGAACAACCAGGAATACCGGATTGTTGAGCAGAGAGTGCACTGCATGCTGGCCAGTTGAGTCAGGGACCACCGGAGACCAACCAGGGAATGATGTGATAGGGAAGTACCAGGGAGACACCTACGGGAAGATATGTTGAGTCAGGGACACCACCACCAGGGAGACCACAGTGATATGTTGAGTCAGGGACACCACCAGGGAGCCACAGACTATGTTGATTAGTCAGGGACCACCACCAGGGAGGACCACGGTGGATATTTGAGTCAGGGACACCACTACCAGGAACCACGTGATGTTGATCAGGGCTATACTACAGTAGGAACACCAGAAGTAGATCCAACGGGATACTACCAGGGAGAACAGTGATAGTGAGTCCAGGTGATCCATTACCAGGGAACACAGTGATATGTTAGCAGAGGGACACCAGTGACATGGTTGAGATACGGGATATCTTATCAGGGGACACAGATAGTGAGAAAGGACCACCAGGAAGTGAGTTGAGGTCAGGGACCCACCACCAGGGGACCACGTATATGTTGATACAGGGACACCCCCAGGGAGAACATGTAATGTTGAGTCAGGGACACCACCACCAGGGAGACCACGGTGATATGTTGAGTCAGGGACACCACTACCAGGGAGACCACGGTGATATGTTGAGTCAGGGACACCACCACAAGGGAGACCACGGTGATATGATGAGTCAGGGACACCACTACCAGGGAGACCACGGTGATATGTTGAGTCAGGGACACCACTACCAGGGAGATCACAGTGATATGTTGAGTCAGGGACACTACTACTATCAGGGAGACCACAGAGATATGTTGAGTCAAGGACACCAGGGAGACCACAGTGATATGTTGAAGAGTCAGGGACACCACTACCAGGGAGACCACAGTAATATGTTGATTAGTCAGGGACACCACCACCAGGGAGACCATGGTGATATGTTGAATCAGGGACACCACTACCAGGGAGAACCACAGTGATATGTTGAGTCAGGGACACCACTACCAGGGAGACCACAGTAATATGTTGAGGAGTCAGGGACACCACTACCAGGAAGACCATAGTGATATGTTGAGTCAGGGACACATACTCCAGGGGACCACGTGATATGTTGAGTCAGGGACAACTACCAGGGAGACCACGAATGTGATATGTGAGTGTGACAGACCACTACCAGGGAGACCAAGATATTTGGTCAGGGAAACACCATGGAGTACACAGTGATATTCACAAGGACCACATACTATGTGAGTCAGGGACACCACTGATATGTTGAGTCAGGGACACCACCACCAGGGGACCAGAATATAGGAGTCAGGCCCTACACCTGTAGAGATGTGTATGTTAAAACAGACAACCAATTATAGAGAAAATACAAATAATTAAAGTTCAGTCAGGACCAACCACCACTAGTACCACTAGTATTTATGAGCTCACTTACCACTACCAGGAACCATAATATATTATTAGTCAGGACTACACTTTACTACCAGTATGACCACGGTGTAATTAGGCGGGACATACACACAGGAGACACAGTGATATGTGAGCTCGGGATACACCGTTATATGTTGAGTCAGGACACACAACCAAGACAAGTGAAAATTTATAAGGTGAAAGCGGGTGAATGTTTGACAGGAACACCACCAGGGAGACTACAATGATATTGAGTCAGGACACCACGGTGTGTTGAGTAGGGACACCACACCAGGATACCTATATGCTATTCCATTGACTACTTAACTCTTTCTTAGATTCTTGTCATAAGCTACAACATTACTACAAATATTAAGTGAAAAATACAAATATATTAGCAGTAATTTTCTAAACCATAGTACTACTACTACATACTACTATATACTATACTATTAGTACTATCACTACCATTACTACTTTACTTACACTACAATTATATATAAACTCATATATAAACCATTCCTCTATAATACGGTATAATCTAAACCAATACGCGTTAGAATCATTATACTCACAGCTAATGTCGTACTAAAGTAGTCAACATATCAATATTGTATATTGTAGAAATACAATATTAGATCAATTCACATAAATTGTAAATCAAAGTCATCATATCCATCATCAAGTGACAGACCACAATAAACAAACATATATTAATATACTATACTTTCAGAATCTAACTTTTGTCTCCTGTATGTCCATTACTACTATTATCTTATACTTCTCTAGTACCATAGTACTACTGCTTACACTATCTGCTTCTATCTTATTACTAGTGGCTACTACAACTGCTACTACCATTACTACTATTACTACCACACTTAGTACTACTGCTACTACAAGTACTACTATTAGTACTATCATTAGTACTACTGCTACTACCATTACTACTTTTACTTTTACTACTACCAATAATAATAATAAAACCACAATAATAATAAAATCATATTAATTCATAAATGCACCAAAATGACACGTTAGAATCAGGTTACGGTCCACAGACTAATAGTAGTACTAATAGTAGTCTAATCTAGTCTAGTCTAGTATTAGTCTAGTACTCGTCTAGTATTGATCAATTCTACATTAAATATGTAATCAATCAAAGTGCATCATATCCATCATATCAGAGGTGGACAGCAACCACAGATAAGAACAAACATATATTTATATATATATATTTTCAGAAATCCATGAAGTTTTGTGTCTGTCTCTGTTAAAGACCCTATCCTCATATATCTGACATCAGTTTAATACTTCTCACTATGATGTCTATGAATTCACATCATGAACATTATATCAGCCTATAACATCCCTGCCTATCTCTGCCTCTCGTTCCACCTCCTTCCCCTCTCCCCTCCTTCCTGGACTGAGAATGGCAGCAATATGCTTCTATCATCATGTGGTAAAATGACTGAGTCTCTCGGGGAGACAACGGATCCGCTCCTGGATTTCATATTTCATGTCGGCTACTGAAAAGATACACAAACACT